>JANHGN010011611.1:25116-65021 GCA_024605025.1 Megaceryle maxima | reverse complement strand
TATGTAAATAGATACTATTATCTATTATCTATTTTATATATATATAAAATAATAATTATTTAAATACACTTTGGTTAAATATTGTTATTTTTCATCCTACTAAATGGGGTTTAGAGTCATAAACATACACTTCTTTTTTTCCTGTTTCAGGACCATCCCACCAGCTTCCCAAAGCAACCATAGCGATCATGCAGTTCACTTTGTTGTTGATTAAATTTGGTTTTGGTCAGATTAGCAGTCCAATCTGGAGCTTGTTTACTGTCTTTATTCTTCTGCAGTTCTACAGTCTCCCATTAACAACACAGTGCTCAGAAGGATGCCTTTCTGCCTCTTGCCCTGTGTGCCTGTGACAGCCTATCTTCTATGGTACCCGAACTGGGGAAAGTCCTCATGTTGCTAGCATAACACTTTTAGGTTTCCATCTGTAGTTTCAGACTATCTGCTTTACCCAATAAAAAAATGCCAGTTTTCTAATTTTCAAGTGAAGTTGTAAGTTACTTTTAGGTATCTAGAGGTAGAGCTCTGAAGGACTACACCACTTCAGTGCTTCAGTTCAACTCCTAGGCGCATTTTGCCTAGACTGGATGAGGCTTGTAGGTAAGGACCTAGTGCTCAGAGAGTGAGACAACCTGGATGCTTCATCTGCTGAGCACTTAGAGCTAGCTAGCAAGAAAGATTGGGCACAGGAGCATATTAGAAATCCTGCCTTGCTCTCCAGCTAGATGCAGAATCATGTAGAGGTGCACAAGGTATCCCAGGAGTCAGCTCAGGTAGCCAGCACAGAGTAGCCACATCAGTGCTGTGTTTTGCAAAGGCTAATAATACATGTGGCTCCTTAGGATTATTTCCTCTTTGTCCTATAATCATTTAATGTAAAAACATATAAGCAGTCTTAAGGAGATGGATTAGAGTATCTGGAATGAGATCCAAGGATTACAATGAGCCTGACAGCTTTAATACAGTTTCTACAGTCTGATTTCAAAGGTGTTTTCAGTGTGCATGATTTGTCTTCTGGAAATATATATCAGTTTTACTGTATCTAAGGGCTTAGCAAAGAAATAAATTCAGATGGCTACTTAAAATGCTTTTTCTTAGACAAGAACAATGCCATAATGAGTTGTAGTTTGTGCATTTATAGCTGACCTAACCAGCAGGGTTGACTGTAAGCTCAGTGGTACTAGTGAAAACTATCAGTCTTGGCTGTAGTACCAATTTTGGGTTGCTCTGGGAATTTACTGATGCTTTTATGAAATTCTTGCACATTTTCTGAAACGCTACAAGACTTTTTCAAATATCATACACTTTCAAGACTGTGGAGCTCCTGCTGACAGTAACAATTTTGCATGAAAGCAAGGGGAAGAGATAAAATTGAGAGTGCCTAAGAAAACTGATTGCTGGAGATACAGAGCTTAGTCTGTCGTACAGACACTCAGATTTGCAGCAAAAGAATCATATATCTTATCTTCAGTAATTGTACATAAAAACTTATTCTAAAAGGAATTGGGAAGTGTTATGGTGAACTATAAATATAATTTAGACAATTTAGGTTAAATTTATACTGACCAATATACACTGTTTATAGAGTTAGTGACAGGACACTGTATGCTCTCACAAAACAGAACAAGAGGCTTAAAAACCTAGAAGAAAGAGACTTAGTAAATGCAAAGCCACTTATGTAACAGGTTCTTTATCATTCTGAATTGAATTCAGAATTGAAAGATTAAAGTGGTTACATTTACTAGTTGTGGCTTCTGGTTAGGGACACCTAAAAGATTTCCAAGCCCCCCTCTTACCCTGCAAAATGCTTTTGTTATTTATCCTCTATTGCTTAACAGAAACAGTACTTTCAAGTTCTTGTCTCTTGCAACAAAACATAGATAATACACGTTTATTTTCACTCTTTACTTAAAAAGAGGTGATGTCTCACTGAATCTTTACACTTATCTAATGATACAGCTCTGATCCAACAGCAAGACTTGAAATCCTGAGAGCAAAGCCGGCCTCAGCTAACTCCTATCAAACCTTCTCACCTTCTCTTACATTGAAAGACAAAGAATGACAAGGACAGTAATTTATGTTAATGCTATTTTTTGCATATAAATTTATTTCTGGAAATCTTCCAACTTCAGGAGAGTTTAAATATTCTCTCAGTTCTTCAGTGTTGAATGATCCCTACTCCTACTTTTGTGCTGCTTGTTTACTGCTTTTTTCAAATTGCTTTTCAGTGTCATTTTTCCACAAATCACTAGAAAAATACAGATTTAAAATACCAACTCAGGAAGCCAAAGAACCAAGGATGCCTGCTTAAATGAATCTCATGCTGAACAAAGGCACAAGTAGTTTTTTTTTGCTTAAAGGTGGAACAGAAAACAGTAACCAAGTTTGTGAGAACCAACGTGTGTGGTATATTTTTTCTTACTGTTGCATATCTACATTCTAGTATTGCATGTTAATTAATGCACGTAAGGCTTTTGCCCAACACGAACTTCATAGCTCTTTGCAACAGGTTCTGTGCTTCTGTAGAGGTGCTTACTGAAGAACTTGCTGCCACCCTTCTGCAACTCTTTCTTCCATCCTCTAATTGAGTCCCTTTCATATTTGTAATTTGTCTGCCAAATGACTTATCAGTTGGAAAGGCTCAAGTCAGATACTACTTCCTTTTTTTTCTTGTTTTTAACTGAGTGCTGCCAGAAGAAAGAAGGGGTTAAAGCGTGGGAGGATTGCTAAGAAAAAGGGTTTGGTTAATGACACGCAGGACTGCATCTCACACACCATAGTTTGTTTATTCTGCTGTAAAGAGCAAAAAGAATTATCATCATCATGGTAAGGCAAACAGCACTCTCTTTTTTTCCTTCTTTAAACTCCACCAGAAATATTTGGATTAATACATGATTACTTTTTTAAAAAAACCCAAATCCACTGATCTCCATTGGTTTTATAGAGTGTCTCTAACTGACAGATGCTACTGTTGACAGAAGGGGAGGGGGTAAAGATTTTAGTATATGGAAATAACTAGCTCTGGGGAAGAGGAGATGAGAGCAGGCATGCCTTTCTGACATGCCTGCTCTTTTTTATCAGCCTCTTTTCCTAAATAACTCAAGTCAGGATCTGTTCAATTTTTCTTCATGCTTCTTTGTCTTTCCTGAGCTTTTCCAAGAGACTTCTGTTTATTTGATTTTGCATGAGTTGCTTCTTTTAGTTTTGCTGGGGTTCTTTGATACATCTGGTATCTACATCTCTGTGTTTGGCACCTAGGAAGTAATGTGGGATTTATATTTATATTGATGCTTTTTGAACCGATGATATCCTTTAAAAAAAAAAAAATCAGTTAAATAAGCAGGGTCATTATTCTCATTAGTTTATATGCTCTTGCAAAACAGTCGATTTTCAGTACATTTGAACTAAAAATTTAGTTTTACAGTGAAAAAATAGACTGTAAGCAGATAGGAATTGTTCTCTTGAAGAACATGAACTGCTTTGCTAAAATATCCTGACTTAGCAGACAATAGAAAAAATAAATAGTTTGTGGGAAAATATGATGATTAACAAAACTTACGCTTGTTTCACTCCACTCTGCTCAACAGTCTTTTGTTTATAGCTCCTTGGTTATTCATGTAAGTTCCCCAATCTAGATAACTACATTCCCTGTATACAGAGCTCAGGTAAAGCTGAAATGGTTTAAAATCCACCTCTTGCTGTTTATATCCTCTAAGTGTAGCAGGAAGAGAGCTGGAAGAGGCAGGGAGTAAATTCTGTGCTAGAGTGGACTTGTTAAATTTAAAGTGTATTTCTTTGTCTGCCTCAGAAGAGGACACTATCAACCTGGAATCTGATCCATTTGAAAGAAATGCTAAACTCTTGGTATTCGTAAGAAGTCAGCGTGTGGTTTAAAATAAGTTGTACTTTTTGTAATAGTAACCCCTCTTCTGTGGCTTTGTGAAGGGTCAGCATAGACAAAGAAAAATTATTACAGTGTACTGAAGTAATTCAGATCTAGTTGACTGAGGGCAAGGTAACTGGTTAAGTTTATAAATCATTTAGGTTAATTTGAAATAGAATTGCTTTTTTCCTCACAGTGAATCACCAAAAAAAATTGTTTCAGATCCAGTGTTTTGTTAAGTTTAATTTTTTCCCCATGTTTTAAAATAAGAACACAAGCAAAAGCAGTGAGCCTTTCTTTCTGTCTGCAGCTCCCTCTCTGCCAGTAGTCAGGGCACTCACCTGTAGGAGAGTGGTAGGAAATCTTCTCTCTGAGGACTGGAAACAGGGACTTGACTGGGTCCTTCTCAGGCTTTTATCTCTTAGCCTTTATTTGTACGTCCTTCCTTCTATTTTTCCTAGTAATATTTTTACAGCACATTGTGCCAGCAATACTCCAGATGAATTTTCAGCCAAATAAAGCCTGGCTCTGCTAATGTTGAATATTTCAGTCTCAGTTGCTGCAGAATGGTAGAGCCTGGAGAGAAGTAGCTTCTTTATTGAAATGTTTTTGGGTAATGTACTTTTTGGGATATCACGTGACTGCTGGAACTCTGAGGCTTTCTGTTTCTCATGGTTGTGAGAATTACAATACTGGGATTTAAAGGTACCCAAAGTTCCTGGCGTTCCAGTATGAACTTTATGCATTATTGGAATTGTTCAAGATAGAAGGGTCTCAGAGGTTTTCATGCTGCTCGAAATGCAGTTATTTATGACCTTCTAGGGAATGATAAAGCTCAGACTTACTCTTCACCAACTATAGTTTGTTGCTTTTTTCTCCTCTGAAGGTGAACATATGCTAGCAAATAAATGCTTAGAGAACTGTCCACACTAGTATTACCACCTATTAGTTACCACAAAGTTGCTAATGACTAGTAAAAATACTACCTTTTTGTATCATGTGCGCTCTAAGAAGTGTTTTCAGTCATGCTCAACTGACTCAGATGAAGTAATCTAAGAAAATAGCATCCAATTGATCCCTTGAGACACAGCCTGACGTTTTGATTCAACAAATCACAGTAGCTTATGTTTAATGATGTCGTTAAATTAGGGGTTTGGCTGTTGCAACTTACATTAGCTAATGAGAAAAAACCCAGCCCAAAACAGAGGAAATATTTTAATGCTAACATAAACAGGTATGAATATAAATACAAACAAGATTTACATTTCTTGGTTAAGAAGGCAGCATTGTGCTTTTAGATCAGAACATGGCTTTAAAGATTGATGCAGTGTCTTGAAATGGCTTCCTCCATGCTGTCTGAGGAAAGGATAGGCAAGTCCTCTGGTTTGTGTTTTTTTTTTTAGTTGCCAGCACCTTTGATCAGGGATTTCTGTAACAGCTAAAGTCTCAAGGGTCAGAATGCTTGAGCAGAAACATGTTGAAGAAGCCTGATCTGCAGAGCAAGGATACTTCTTGCCTTCTGAAAATCAAACACTTCAGAAATCAAGCATTCCTGTTCTGTGCTCTGTCAGGCTGGGCCCCACTTCGGAGCCTCTTGAGAAGCTTGGTCTCTGTGCCCTCTTGCACTGGCAATACTGGCTCACCTACATTTATCTGAGTTAAAATACAAGCTCTTCAGGGCAAGTACCTGGCCTTTTATGTGTTTTGAAAGAGCTGGATATAATTAAGGTACTTTGTATGAAGAAATTACTTCAGAACAGTTTACATAGGGCAGCTATTTCAAGATCAAGAAAAAAATCTTTAGCCTCGTTCCCTGAGGAAACGAGGCTTATGTGACTGGACTGTCTGTCTGTCCCTCCTCCCTTCCATCCAACATTTTTTGAACTTGTTGGACAGTTTAAACTACGTTTGAAAGGGGGAGATGTCTCAAAGATAATTAAGTTCCCATGGACTTTATGAAAATCATCTGCTGGGAAGAGAGAAATCCAGATCCACAGTTCAAATAACTAATTTTTTCCAAGCCTAATGTTGCAAACCCAAAGCTTCACTGCAAGTGTAATAATGACTGTCAGGTTGATAATGTAACCCCAACTAATTTATAGGGGTGACAGCTATTATGCACCTAAATCTTAATATGGAGATTTACACCGTAATGAAATTAAACTTCCCCTATTTTAGTGTTTTGCAGTTTTTTAATAAGAACAATATAAGCATCCTTGTCAAACTTGTACTTATTTCAGAGAAATTAGTGTAATTCATCCCTTATTAGCTTGCTTTAAGTGTTCCTGAAAATGTTATATTTTTACCTTTTTTTTTTTTTTTTTAAGGCAACAAGGTTCATTAGTGTCTCCTTATCCCTTCCCTCTAATTGTTAATACTGGCAATACATGCATAGAATCAAGAAATTGGATAGTGATTGGGCTGCATTACTTATGATTGTAACATATGATAGGGAAATTTATAGTTGTTTTTGTTATCACTAGAGCACTTTTAACTGTCTGCACTGTACAAACTCAGTGCAGCTTTCAAAGTTGTTCTTTAGTTATTTGTTGTTTTGGTTCTACTGGTTGAAATAAGTTGGCTAAGGGAGGGAAAACTGAGGGATCAAATTTTCTCCTTTGGAGATTATTTCACTATCTCAGAAAAACCTACAACAAAACAAACAACCCAAAACTTAAGCTCAAGGTTATCATCACAGACTATTTGAAAGCTGCTGAGGGAAGATAACCATACATGAGACTTCGTTGGTGGTACAGCTGCTTATCGGTTGTATAAGTAACACACATAAGAAAGGTAGCCAAAGAAAAGGATTCCCACAGATTCCTGTTCGGTTGCAGTATGATAAGCTAATTCTGTATATTCCCCAGTTTAGGTTTGCTGTACTTCTCATGTGTTTGGGCAAGCCCTGCTGCTGCAGTTTCACTGGCAGTAAACGGGCTCTGTGGGGCTTTCATGGAGCCACATTTCACAACTCGTATTTGAGGGAGTTTTAGAACAGAGGCCAAACGTTAGTCTGATGATGAAGCGAAGCAAAAAAAAAAAAAAAAAAAAAGCTAAACACTTTTTCACCCGGAGGAGGAAGCGACCGTGTAAAAAAAGACCCGTATTTTCTTCAGTAGCCAGAGGGCCAAACACACTGCAGGCTGGGCTGCCTGGCCAGCCGCAGGCAGGTTGACCTGGTGTCTCTCCCTCCTCCACGCAGGGCCCTCCGAAGCACTGAGTGAGATTCGAGTGGTCCTTCCTGTTGAAGCTGTTCCACTTCATATAAGTAATTAAGAGTTAATTAGAAGAGGACTAGTTTAGCATTTATTAAACATTAAATACTAATTGAGCGCCGGCACCATTAGGCCGGGGAGTCATTCTCACGCCTCCCCGGCCGAGGACAGGGGCAAGCGGGAAGGAAACGGCCTCAGCGTGTGGGGCGCCCGCATCGCAGCCGCCTGCAGCCGGGGCCCCGGCCCGCAGGCGGCTCTAGCGCAGACGGCAGGGAGCCGCGCCCGCCGGCCCCGCCGCCGCGAGGTGGAAAATGCGAGTTCAACTCCCCGCAGGGCTTTGAACCTAGATCTCCCACAAGCACCCCAGCCGCCGGGCGGCGCCGGCCTCAGCACGCCTATCCTACCCGGGCAGCTCCTGCCGCGGGCTGGGGAGAGCGACGCCCGCTGCTGGCGCTCGGCACCTTCGCGCGGGCGGGAACGACCAGGCCGCCGCTCTCCCCACAGTCTCCCTCCGCAGCCGTCGCGGGCTGCGACAAGACTGCGCCCGCTGGCAGCCGGTGCGCCCGTAGCTCTCATGGCGGGCGGCCGGAGACAAGCCGGTGCCCCTGGGCCGCGCCACCCCTTCTCCTCACCCAGGTGGAGGGAGAGCGCTGGCCCTCTTCTGGTGCGGGCACTGGTTCACACTGAGCAGCGCTCACAGCGTGAACTGCCCGCCCTCAACCCTTGGCGCTTTTCGCTCAACATCAAAAGTTTGTCGGTTTCGCCCAGGGCGGCGTTTTGCCCTCGTTAAATAACAAGGAAGCCGCCGCAGCGCGGGCCGCCGGGGCACGTACGGGATGCGGCGCCCACTCGTGCTTCGCCGCCCCCTCGAAGGCCTTGCCCGTGGCCGAGGGCGTCTACATTCCCGCGCTTTCTGCTGTCCCTCAGCCTTGGCCCTCGCTGGAGGCCGGTGCAACTGCTTGCCGCCGCTCCCTCCGCGGCCGAAGAAGGTGGCCCGGCCAGGTGGAGCCGCTGCCCGCGGCCGGGGCGGTGGCTCGGGGCGGGCCGAAGGGCGCTGCGGGGGCGGGCCGAGGCGGAGCGCCCAGACAGCCGGCGCCGGGGCAGCTGTGCGGGTAGCGGCGCGGTGCGCGTGAGGGAGCTCCACGCAAGTACCGCCGAGTCGGGCTGGGCGGTGAGTGTCGGGGCTGCTGGGGGGGCCCTTCGCTCGGCTGGGTGGAGAGATGAGGCGTCTGCAGCTCCGGTGCCGGCCGAGGATGCGGCGTGGCCGAGGCGGGTAGAGTCTATCGCGGCTCCTTCCCGCCCCTTGTCCCGTTCTGGGACGGGGGAGGACAAGGGCAGCCTGAGGCGAGGGGGGGAGGCTCTGCGGGGCTGGACTGCGTGGGACGGCAGGCGGTGAAATGGTACCGGCCCGGTGCCGCTGTCCGTGCCCGTGCTCTGAAGCCGCCCCCGCGGGGAAGGAAGCGGGGGCGGGGGAGGACACCGGCGGCGGCGGTTCTGGAGCGGGGCGAGCGGCGCTGCGCGGAGGGCGTCGGGTGTTTCAGCGCTGCCCGGGCCGCACTTGGCGGTGGCAAAGACGCCTGGGCGCTGGCCGCCGGTCGCGGCGTCTGCCGCAAAAAAGCCCCAAGTTTTTTAAAAGGCGCCGAAGCAGCCTCCGTGCTGCCTGGAGGGACCCGCTGTCCTCGGGAAGTCTGCTCCGCCGAAGTAGGAATTACTGGCGGTGTTTTGAAATAGACATCTCAAAACAAGTATTCATTGTACCGGCACGTAAAAAGGGCTAATATATTAAAATGCAAATATGCATGTATAGTCGGCATTGCTGTTGCGTGTTTCCTGTTTACCATGTTAATTAGAAGTTGTAAGGGAAAACTTGACCAAGTGTAATCCAGGACAGTATTTGACCCAGTAATGCTCATTGAATGATGCAGTGGCTTTTATAGTTCTGGGTTTTCTAGCCCAAAACATAAGCCAAGTATTTATTGGACTTCATTAATGACAAATGTCTGAATTGTAATACAGCTTACGCCTCTGAACCTATTCTTTACCTGCACAAGTGTCAAAACAAATTCAGCTGGTATGGAAAGTTGAACTCCCACTCTTGTTTTTGTAAGGAAAATCTTGCCCTAGTAGTTTATCCCCAGTGCTGCTGACACCAGGGTGCTTTCCAGTATTATTTTGGGTGGCATTAGCTGATTGTGCAAAAGTTTGAGATTTTGGACATGTAGTGCTGGTGGTGTAAAGCAAGTTGAGAGCGCTAGTAAACAAACACAGGCTAAAACATAGAGAAACATCTTGGGATTTTAATTGTTTTTGAGGATTTTCTTTTTCTTGGTGGGTTTTTGGTTTTTTTTGAGGGCTAACACTGTTCAGTAAGATGTTTTATTTCCATTTGCTCTGTCCTTTTAATTTATAGGTGGTGCTATACAGTGTATTATAGAAACAATTTTGCCATTAACAAAATGTTTGTTTGTTTGTTTGTTTTTATAGTCCACCTCACAATTTCCAGATTCTTCCAGAGAAGAGAATAAAAAGAAACCGGTTTTGGAAAGGCTTGGAAATTTGTTTGGTACAGGGAAAAGGAAAAATGTCAAAAGTTCTCTAGAACACACTTCACATAGGAAAGGGGAGAGGTCAGTTTCTCCTCACAGAGGGCAGCCGATATACTGTAGGCACATAAAGGAAGAACACGAAGCTCCTCAAATACAGAAGCAAGTGAGAAACATAAGTGCTGTTTCTGAGACACAGCAGTATCACTTCAGTGGGGAAGCAGGCCCGCTGTATCACGATACCATTTCAGAATGGAGTAGTAGGGGAGTCTCTTCTGACAGTGAGTGGTCAGCAGATTGGAGTGGCAGCAGTGAAACCATTAAAAACTCTTTCCTTGAGAGTAGCCTGAATGTGGACACCCTGGAACTGGAGAAAGAATCCATCACAGATCTAAATAATTCCACAACTCCAGATTTCATCAAAAGCTTGAGAAATTTGTCTAGTGAAGACTTAGAAAAGAGTATCTTAAGCCACAAGCAGCTTGTGAACACGTGGGTGCCCGAGGAGCCTGGGCATGCAAAACCAAAGGATTTGCCATACGACTTGGAATCTGCGGCGAGTGAGCACACACATTCTGCTAGAGTGTTAACAGTTGATATCTATCTAAGAAAAACAGACGAACTCATTAATGAACCTGTGACTATTGCAGCAGAAGAAAACTGCAGTGACTCGGACACAATGGATAAAAAATCTTCTAATAAAAGATCTGGAAAAAGGAGAAAATCTCAGTCAACTAGTGACATTCCAAACGGAGAGAGAAACCAGACTGAGACTACTGCGAGAGAAGAATCTGTTTTTGAGGATGATGTCCCTTCTGAGGTGTTTTCAGACAAGATAATAAACTTGGAAAGAAAAGCAAAGTCTCCTCAACAGACTCCTGAAAGGAATTCCTCTTCCCCAGGTAACAGTCAGGACCTAAAAGTTGGATCTGCTCACAAAGGGGCATCTAAAGCTGAAGCTGACAAAGGCAAGCAGCAGATCTCAAACACAACCCCTGCAAGGAGAAGATCATATAAAAAGAATCAGTCGGATGCTGTCCCCATTTCTCCTACTGGTTTGAAGGGTCAGATAAAAGATTACTCCTCAAAAAAGCAGCCTTTAGCATCACCAGAGGGTAATCCAATAACAAAAAGAACTTCGGTGGAAAAGGGAACTGTACCTGTGGCTTTTGGGGAAGACAGCTTGGAGTCTTCCAAAGTTTCTTTGGCTGCTAAAACAGAAGACACTGCCTTGGTGTTTGCTGAAGGCAGACATGAGACCAAAGCAGTAAAGCATGGTAATGGTTCAGATGGAAGAGCTTTCTTGCGTACTGATGGGATTAAAAATGGAGAGCTGTGTACGTCCACAGAGAGACCAACAAACTCTGATTTAGACAGCTCAAAGCTGAAGAGTTCAGATGCTTCCAGAACAGTCATGACAAAGATTAGCCTGTAAGTAACATAAACTACCTTATCCCTATACCTGTAATTCTGCCTGTATCTGTGTTAAGGATTCTATAGGAACACTACCTACATACCTGTTACCTCTCTATATTATTTTCAATTAAAAACTGCCTTTTAAAAATGTATCATAATTACAGTTACCACTTACCAAGCACTTGTAGTTTACATGTGTTAAAGCATGGAAGAAAGACTTATTTTTCTATGGATAGGGAATTTCTCTGTATGTCAATACCGTTATATGGAATAATTTTAACAAACATAAAAGCTGCTCCATTGTCGGTGCCCCCATTGTTGCTCAGATTAGGTCAGCTGTCATTGACCTTAATGTAGTTTTGCCATCTGTAGCCAATTGAAGGGTGTGGTTGAAGCTGTTCCATGTGAAAATCTTTTGAGTAAGGGATGTCTTTGAGTTGTTCTTTGAAACAATGTAAATTCTGTAGTTATTTTGTGAAGCAGCATAGAATGATGTGTAAAACTTGATGCTTCAAATGACAGGATAAATCACACTCTGGAAATTTGAATACATATAGTTGCTTTCGTATGTATGTGCAGGACAAATCATGTAAATTTTTATGCATGTGAGTAACATCAGGCATTATGCATATATTAGTTTGCAGAATTTGGTTTTACACTCAAATTATCATCTGTCAAACAGGTGATCAGTGCTTTGCTTGGGATTATAAAGAAGTGGATGCATTTATAACTTTTACTGCCATAACTATTATGAGTCCAGCAACCGACTTCCTGGATTTACAATGAATTTTATTATTATTATTATTATAATTTCTCTTGATTGATTGTCACAGCTATGTACTATGCACTATTGCTTTCCTCTTTCTGGTACATTCATTTATAGGTGTCAGAGTACCTTGAATCCCATAGGTCACCTGAAGTACTCCTGAGTTTTAGAATTGTTGTTCAGTTGTGATAGAGGAACGTAAAGGTTCAGGGTTATGGTTTAAGAAACATATGTTTCCAATTATGATTCCCACATCTGAGAAGCACAGAAGCATTAGGAACGATTTTCTTTGCATAATTTGTAATACTCTACATCTTATTTGTCCATTCATAACTGAATTAAAACCACCTAGTATTGAAAGTTAAGTTGTGGTAGTTTTGTACATGGTGATGCTTTGCCATCTGGCAGTACAGATCACAAATCTTAAACTCTGAAGTATTGTGTCTTCACAGCTTCAAAGGAAATGTAGCTTTTGTGTTTTTCTCTTTGTGTCACTATCACCAGTGATGACGAAGTTACGGATACTTGTGTAGCTGGATTTCATTTTTATGGCTATGTCCTTGGCTTGCTGAACAATGAATTATCTCCCACTGTACTCAGAGTAATAGACCAGTATCCTCTCTGACAGCTTTAATTTTAATGAATAAACAGCCTGTTGTATTTCACCTGATTTTGTGGTGTGTGGCACTCTCTGTCTTGGGCTTATCTGCTGCTGCAGGAACTTTAGCCCTGGGTGGGGACTGCTGTGTTGCATGCAAGGTTCCTGATGCATCTGATAGCTGTCATTGCACAGTACCACACAGTTTCTTCAGCCAGACAGATTGATATGGTTCCATTCCCTGGTGTAATTTGTAGTCGTTCATGAGAACGCGTGAACCATAAACCTGGATGTAGATTAAGCTGCTTTAAAATGGGAAAGGAGAAGATGGTGCCATTACTAGAAAGAGGTGTGGTTTTGTTCTCATGTTCCTGCTTTGAAATAGAGAATGGATAACTTTTCCATTTTCAGAGGTTAAAAAATTACTGTTAGGTACTTCACGTGAATCCCTTTCAGGTTACTCACAGACTTGTTTGCCTGCTACAGGATGGATTTTGTATAATCAAAGTAGTTTTCACTTAAAAATGCATGTCTCTTAGTAATGATATCATGCCAATTCTATGAATTGAGTTTCTTTAGAAACAATTTAAAAAGAAGTAGGTTTTGCTGGTTCCCTGCAAGTAATGATAGCATTTTCTGTCTTTTTTTTCCCTTTTATGTCTGTGTGTACTGGACAACGTGGAAGTCACAGGGTACTTTGCTTCTAGCTTTTGAAAGGGAAACCTGTCAAGTTTGAGACTAAACCGAGGTTACTGGTACATCTTAATAGGCAAATAAAACCTTAGGCAGTAGTTACTTGGACGTGCTTAGTGGAAAACTTGGTTTCAGTTGTCATATTTGATGTTCAGACATGATTTTGTAGTTGCCTTTACATCTGTGACCACATATGACTTACTCTGCTCTGCTAACGTGCCATTTTTTTTTTTGCTCACCTCATCTGATGTTTTGGCATCAGTGTTCTTTGGCACCAGTTCCATGCCCGACTTGGTCGTTTGGACAGAATGCTTCAAATATGTGACTCATCTTCCATTTATGACTACACTGGGAGAGGTTTAACTGCTTGCTTCCACAGGTTAGCTGCAAGGTGTAGCTGAAGAGAAGGACATCAGTATTTCTCTTGTGCCTGCTTGTTCCTGTCATTGCAGATTGGCAATGGGTAGTAGGAATTGGGCACACTGGACTGCTTACAAGAAGGCATTTGCACTGTTAATTGCATCTGTCTTTTCAATGCTTTTTCCTCGCACTACAGGGGAGGCTTATAGGATGCTCAAACAACATCTCCTCCTTTTAAACAGGCTTAGAAACTCGGTTCTTGCAAGGACACCTGTCTTTTGGCTGTATCTAAGATCAGTATTTATTAGTGTGGTAAAAGGTGTAATGAGAAAGATTAGTTAGAGAGGGGGCCAGCTGTAGTGGATGGAACTCTGCCTGAGCTTTCTATTGCTCTTCAGTCTCAGCTGGTTTCCTGCTGCTGTGCAAAAATACTGCAGAATGTAAAATACAAAGTGATGAAGTCATTGTTTCTGCGTAAATTTGCAAAGTTTAAAACTATACCATGGAGGTGTTAACCATTCATTTAAAAAAAAAAAAAGTTTTAGGTGTAGCTGATAACTGCCAGTGTTAACCATTAAACTTCCTTGTGTCAAAGCATGTGGAGAGATGGATTGCATTAGGAAGATGTGTGTTATGTGGAAATGTATGTAGTAGTGCAAGTGACAGGCTGATAAAAGGATGATAGGGAAATGAGTCTGTTAAGATAACTAGGCTGTTAGCAATACCTCTTGAACATACAGGTAGAAGAAGAGGTTAAGTACCTTTTTCTGATTGGAAGAGGACGAGTCCCAGTGAACAGCAAATGCAGTATCAAGTTGTACCCTTCCCTCCTCTCTCCTGAACCAGAAGAGAGTTGGAAGATGTTCACAAATTAGAATGAGTTCAGTGGTGAGCTTTTAAGAAGGTGATGGCCCTGGAACATACCATGTATGAGGAGAAGCTGAAGCAGCTTGACTTGTTAACTGAGAAGGATATGGGTAGACCTCATCTCTTGCTACTTCTTCATTCCTGAGGTGTGCATGGCCAGATGGCCATAGTTGCAACTGTGAAGTTTCAATGGGGTATAAGGAAAAAATAATTCACAGTGACTGACCTGCACCAATGCTTCCCCTAGTAAGGTTGTGAAATCTCAACCTGTGGAGATGCTGACAACTGGGTCAGACAAAACCTTTAGCAGCTTGATCTAACTTTGAAGGTGTCCCTGTTTTGAGTAACAAGTTGTACTAGCTGACCTTTAGAAGTCCCTTGCAACTTAAATTTATTTCCCTTAAAGAAAAATCATAGAATAATTAAAGTTTGAACAATTTAGGAAAAAGTCATACTGCAAATGAAAAGTAGTGTCTAAATATATTTAATTTTGTGCTGTGTGATAGTTCCCTCTCTGCCTTCCCCCTTTCAGGAATAGTTTATTTCTGTTTCTAGACTTCAATTTTCCAAGTGTATTTTATTAACGTGTATCTGAAGTTTGGCTGGTTGTTTTTAAGTTTATGGTTTCTTTTTGTATTCTTCATGTGTTCTTCATAAGAGCCTTGCAGTTGTGAGCCAATCTGAGCAGGCTGGTAGGTAACAGAGGGCACTCTTGTGAAGTCTTCTTCAAAAAGATGTGATTTTTAACAGTTGCTTTCTGTATAGATTTGTATAGTTTTTGAATTCTGTTATTTTGGTGGTTTTTTCCTTAGGCTTTTGCCAAGGAAAAAAAGCTTGTCCAGTGGAGACATTTGAGACCCTGGGGATTGTTTTTGTGAGACAGTTTCTTTTATCTCCCACCACTGTCAGTTGTCACGTGGTTTCTGCCAGTTTTCCCACTGCTGACTATCTCCAGATTCCTCAGTGGAGAACAGGTCTGCCTTTGAAGTGATGGTGGGCTCCTTATATCTGATAAATTTTGAAGATGTGTGCCCTCTATCTTCACAGCTGTTCATGCTGTTCCTGCAGTAGCAAGTGGCATGGACAAATGATTTTTCCTGGACGTAGGTATTCAGAGGAAGGAGGCTTAAAAGTCTCAGCTGCACGTCATTGGCATTCTGCTAGAGCACATGAGTACTGTGTGCCATGTACTTGTACAAACTTCTCTATCCACTGTGATGGAGAAGTTTATGTAAGTGTTTCCTAATTAAATTATTGTAAAATCAGCAGGGTTAGTTTACACAATTTAAATTATTAGCTAACTTTACCTGAAGGAAATGGGAGAGTCCTCAGGTAGTGTTCACTTAGCCAAGTGGTGATGCAGTGATTGGGGACAGTAACCTTTTCCAGCAGCACTAATGAGGCCAGAATAAGTCTTTCACTCAATTTAAGGTTGCTTCTGTAGCGTAAAGGCTGCAGAGCGTCTGGGCAGATGTATTCAAAACTTGTTGGAAAGGTATATTCAAATTTAACCAATTCATTATATCAACTTAATGAATTGGGATTTGTTTCCTAAACTCTGTAGGGAATTGCATGCATATAATTTATTCTGCCTCTTCACTATTAAATTTTAATGTCTGTCAGTCATAAGTAGTTCTCTGCCTCAATTGCAGATGCTGTAGGGTGCCATGTTTTTTGTTTTACGGAGTGTTAAAGGATTACATACATGTTTGAAATGTATTCTCCTTATTTAGTGAATTTCTTTTTGTCGTTCATAGTTACTCCTTTTTCAGGTAATTCCTTTGGAGATACCAAAATGTAAACTTAATATGACTGGAAAATTTAATTTTAATACTCCACGTTATAGTTTTGAAAATTTTTACAAGACTTTTCGAGATTAATCAAAGATAATAACTCTGTATCACTTTGCCTCCTGTAGTCCAGCCAAACCAAAGAATGTGGAGCTGAATTTTAAAACCCCTACAAATCAAGACAGTTTAGAAAGCGAGCAGGACGCCCTTGAAAAGCCAGTTAATAAAACTAATAGCAACATTGCCAACAAAATTTCCTTGTTTGAAAACAAATGTGCTAACCAAAGCCAGAGGCCTACTGACATCCCTGCTTCAAAAACCAGTACAGTACCAAACACGTTTGTTGGCAGAGCAAAGCTGAAATTTGGAAAACAACCTAAGGAAATCGAACAACCTGATAAAATATTAAATAAACAAAGCAGTCGCCAGAAGTTATTTGAGAATGGCACAGCAGAGAAAGAAAGCACTGTGGAATTAAAAGGCAAAACTGAGGAAGGCTCTGCCTGTTATGAGGATTTTGGGAAGACAACAGAACTTAAAGTAAAAGCTGCGATATCTCTTTTTAACCAAAGCAGTAAAATTGATTCTAGTAGTGTCTCTCTGAAGCAACCCGATCCAGAATTAACCACAGCTAAAAAAGAAAGTTCACCTATTAAACAGTCTATGCACTTGCCCAGTAAAAGTGAAAATGCTCAAGATAGTTCTTACCAAAGGAATAACACAAGCTCAGAATTCCACAGAAGCGAAGAAAAGACGCAGCCAAACACAGAGGTTTTGTCACCTTGCAGTGATAAATATCCACTACCATCTCATCAGGTTTATAGACCAGAATTTAAGAAGATGGAAAATGGAGATAAAAAGGCAAAACTGGGAGATTTGAGCTTTGCAGAACTGCAGTATGATGACAGCAGTCAAGACAGCGTATTGCTATCAGAGCACACCACCAACACACCAAAGAGCCCGGGCAAAACCTGTAATGGATCCACTGAAGATGATAGTGTTTTTGATTCCCCATCTGACATGAAGAAGTTTGCTGAAACAATAAAGAACTTGGACAGCTCGGTTTGTTTACCCCAGAAAAAGAAGAGGTCAAAGCTTCCCAAGTCCCCAGCACCCCACTTTGCAATGCCTCCCATTCATGAAGACAACTTAGAGAAAGTATTTGATCCTAGCGTATTTACTTTTGGGTTGGGACCGAGGAGGGAGAAAACACAGGATCTGTTACCGGCCCAACAAATTAAAATGCAAAGCCTGGAGACGATAGCCAGAGTCAGGCCCAAGCGTGCATCAACAGAGCAAAGTATCATCTTCAAAGCCCTGCAATCATGTAATAGAGAGGAGCCTGCCTTTACTCAGGAAATAAATGGAAAAGAGAACATTGATGGCACAGATGGTGAAATTAAGAGATCTCGGCTTGAAAAAAGCTCCCTGTTCTCAAGCTTGCTGTCTTCTACATCTAAAGAAAAGTTTTTTAATCCTTCTGTTGCCTCGATAAATAACACTGCAACAGCTTTTACAACTGACTCCTCAGGGATGCCTCCTTTACAACAGGATGCTTCTGGGCCATTCAGCATGCCTCAAAAATCTGAGGTAATAAAGATGATTCATGAAATGAAACCATGTAAAATTTTGTCTACCTGTTGAACGACTGTTAATTTTGATTTTGCAATTCAGTCTCTTACAGATATGAAGTTTCCAAGTTTTGTGGAGAAGTACATGCAAGCAGATAGTGCAAAAAAAGAACTAAGTTTACAAATGCCCAGCTATGGGAACCCTGAGAAAAACTTTTCCAGCTGGTTAGGTACAAGCAGATATGAATCAAGTGTCCCCACTGGTTTATTAGATGTGGATGTAAGTATTATGTTGTTTAAAATTTGCCTGGAAAGTTATCCAGCTTTTTTATTTTCTATAGATGATGTGCATACATTGTTTTGTTTTGTTTCCCCTTTTAGGGACATATGCAGATGACAGGTACATAAAGTTAATTGTAGCTATGGTACTGGTTTCATCTGGTGCTGGCCACTCATGAAAATGAGATGGCAGTTATTAATATAATTAACCTTTCTTTGTGGTGCCCTTATTTTGATAATCTTCACAAATATGTATTGAAACTGTATGTTTAAATGTCTTAATACTTGAATTTGTATTATTTTGAAACAAATCTGCGAACTTCATTTTTGTTACAAATCAGCAGAATGCTTTCTGCGAACTTCAGAAAACCTGTGCCTGCTCCTGTTGACAGGAATGTCTCTCCCAACAAGGCATTCAGCCATTGCACTGTTAAATGAGGAACAGGGCAAACATTTTTTTAGCCCTCTGTTCCCAGTATTCTCTTGCATTTGATAGAATATGTGTTTTCTTAAAGAATATTCTAAGAACTGGATAGTAGTGATTATTGAAAGTATTGTTACAGTGGAGTACCTTTGTCTGGTTATGAGCATCTGTTCATCATGAGTGAGGGCAGACCTTTGTTTTCCCTTTGAGGCAGCTCTACCCTAACGTGACAGAACTTTGTAATTTCTGCTTTCAAAATGAAGAGCTAATGTCTTAAGGTATCTGCTATTCCTGTCGATGTAGGCCCTTACTGTTACCCAAGAGGAAAGCTGTAATCAGGAGATGTAGGAACCGTGGGGAGAAAGATGTTGTCCAAAGTTTAATACCCACGTTAACGTGACCTGTGGAATTGAAGCAGAATATAAGAAGTTTGAGAAGTACTTTTCCAAGTCTAATGGTTATCTGCTGTTAAAGATCCACTAAAAGGAGTGGGGGTAGTGAAGAAGAAAGGAGTTACTTCTACTACCTTGCAGAAGAAAATCATCAATGGCATGATGCATTGAGGATGTAGATTTTTCTCTCATGGGAAGTTTTTGAATTAGTGTGGAGATGAAAATTGGATTTGTTTTGGTTTGGTTTTTTTCAGTGGTGTAGACTTAATGCTGCCAGTTAAAAAGGCTTTCTTACTCTGGATGGTCCTGCTTGGATTTCAAAACCTGAGTTTAAAGCTAAATGACTAGTACTGATTCTGATTTTTTTTTTTTTTTTTCCTACTTAAACTATTGTGCCTGAGGGGTTTTCATTTTTTCAGTGGATTGTGGAGGCCTGATATGGAAAGGGGGTATGTACACACATAAGACTGATCTTGGGAAAAGCCTGTTTAGCTCCAAAGGCTTGCAGGGCTTCTGCAGCACTATTGCTGGTTCTGAATTGTCTTCCTCAAGTTAGACAGGAACTGAAAATGTTTGTATGATGTATACCTACTGTGCATCTTCCACTGACTAAGAAAATGATGATGCAATGGCTAATGGGTCATGTGAAGGAAAAGAGTAAGGGCAGCCCAATACAATGACTTTGTCACTTCTTAAAACACAGAGCAAGTTCTAACTGGAATGGAAGCACAGGCTGAAAAAACAATCATGCTTCAGTGTGTCTTGATGATGCCTACAAAAATCTGATGGTGGTTAGGAAGTCTGTCCTGAGACCACTGCCTGCTCTGTGTGCTGATTAATATTTTCTCATTAGTTCCTTGGACATGTTGCTGGTAATCTTAGGTTGCAACCTAATTAGGGGCAGGATCTAGTTGGCTGTTTTGTTGATTGGTTGTTTTGTTATTTTTGTGGGTTTTTTTCCTGTGGGGGGAGTTACACGAAGAGCAGAACCCTGTCCTAGAATGAGCACTTCTGTCCTCACTAGGAAATTAAACACATAATTGCAACGCTTTCTTTAATTGTTTTAAGGTGACACAATGCCACCACAACTTTCCCATATATTCTACCTCATATCATTCACCACTGACTACAGGAAAGGTTTAGATTTTGTGTTTTATTTGTTCTCTGCATTTTCTGCATCTCTATCACACATTGCACAGTCTCACTCTTTTTGAAGAAACCTGTCTTGTTTCAAGGTGTTCAGCACAAAATTGATTATGCTGATTATCATACATGTATATGCATCATGCCACCTCAGTCTTTTCATATATTCCTTAAAAATTATTTCATCCTTTATGATTACCAAACAATTGAACTTCCATTAATAACTTTATCATTGTAGAGTATGTACTTTATTAATGCCAGTATTTTCAAGTAGTCTCTTGGTATAAAACTCCTGCAACACAGAGGAGGCCGATCAGAAGGATTTTAAAGCCTTTTGAGTCTAAGGTTAGTTGGCTTCGGTGAGATGATAATTCAGAGTTTAAAAAAAGGAAAAGTATGGAAATTTGTGGCAAGATATTGCTCTTCAGGAGGATGAAGGAATTGAAGCTGTTTGTATGTGTAGTTGAAGTGTTACAATCTTTTTACTATTCACACTGATTTTTACTTTGTTTTACTAGCTCTACTTTTTTATAGCCAAGTGTCCTCACTGAATACCTTTTTTGTTTGGTTTGAATGTTTTTTGTGACTTTTCTCTCCCCACTGTATATTAGGCACTTTCAAGAAATGGACAAAGTAAAATCAATCCAAGACCTGGCAAGGTAAGATCAATTTTATTATCTTTATGGGGCTATATATATATATATATAAAGCATAGCAAGATAGAGTTATATGTTGTTGGTGTGTGTTTATTTTTTCTTTTAACACAGCTGGTGATATACTGTGAATCAGACTATCCAAAAAATGGTATTGAAGTTTTCCATGATGTTCTGGATTGCAGTTCTTGGGTTCTGTCACCAACAATTTTTCTCAAAGTTATCAGAGGATGGTAAGACATTAATTTTTACTCTTTGTCACTGGTCGGTCCAAAAATCTTTTGCAACAGAATTATCATGTAATTCCCAGCCAGTCTGCCTTGCAAATGGCAAATTGCTGTAGACACCTGTGAGCAAGAAATGGGGTTGGACTCGATGATCTCCAGAGGTCCCTTCCATCCCCTACCATTCTATGATCGTATGAAATACGGTATTTTACCTCTGCAATAGGAAGTTCTGGGCCAGGAAATTTATTTTTCTGTCAAACTGAGCGTTACCATCTAGAGGGGTGGATCATTTCACCAGTCATAGGCGTAGAATGAAATGATGGATTCTGTCCAGCTATGCTGCCCTTTGACTCCTTTTCCCTTTGTGGGTTTTTGCATAACATTTGTATCGACTAAAAGCCTAGCAAAGCATTTTAAAGCCAGGTCTGACATGGGTTTGGATGCAGAAGGTTAATTCCATGTCCAAAGGTTTAAGATGGTGCTGTAGAGAGATAACTGACTGTTTCGCTGAGTCTGGAGGGAATTTTTCTTTAAAAGCTAGGTTGCCTAAGAGTTTTTCAAACCAAGTTCATCTCCTACCTTCTTTGTAGTGTTAACAGAACAGCCATTATTCATGTGCGTAGCATGGCAAGTTAAGCTGTGGTCAGGCTATAAATACAGTTAAGTAGCAGGTTCTCAAAAGTAATGATCTGATAGTAAGCTGCAGAAATAAGGGCTAGCTGCAAAAGGAGCTACTGGGCAGCACACGGATTGCTGTTTAGCGAAGACTGGAATGAAAATATTTTCATCTGCACAAACTAGGTTTTCTTTTCCAGCATGGACTAGTGGACTGGGGCTTCTCCCCCACCTTCAACTGAGAGCTCTAGGGGAGGCTTTTACATTTGCAGATGGCTATAGTTTCTATCTAGTTATATATTCAAACCTGACCAAAAAAAAAAAAATTGTGCTTGTGCCAAAGGATGATAAGAATGCTCAGAAGACATCTACACCAGCCCCTGTGGAACTACAGGCTGTTGTTCACAGGATCCAAGTAGCTTGTCTGTTTATACATAACACAGCAGTCTGCAGTGTCAACGTTTTCTGACCTACAAATTGTTTCTGATTAGTATCTCATGCAAAAGTGTAGTATTCATGGACAATAGGCTTGCTGCCCCAAATCATAAACTTAAAAAGGTGGAGGAGTTTTTTGATTAAATTACAAAGTCAGCAGTAGACACCTTCTGGTTTTATTATTGCTGTTAAAAGTATCCTAGAGACCAGAAATAGCTTGCATCAGCAGTGTTGGGCAAATTAACTGTATTGGGGTGGTGGGAGGGGTCTGGAAATACTTCTTATTAAATGATTTGTTAAATGGGAGTCTGACTTTTGCAAATCACACTTGATAAAGCACCGTTAAAAATGAGAATTCTTTATTTGAAGCTGGATACTCTATGAGAAACCTAATTTTGAAGGACCCTCTATTCCCCTGGAAGAAGGAGAGCTGGAACTCCCAGATATCTGGGGTGCAGGTACTTCTGAAGAGGGAAATGAATGCACATGTCCCAAGCCTGCAGTAATTGGTTCAATAAGACACGTTGTTAAGGCAAGTAATAGAAGTAAAGAAAATTTTGTAGAGATCTTAATGTTTGGTGATGTTTTACAAAGCTCAATTGGTGTATTGTATGTTACACCCCAGTGTAACATGAGTTATAAATGCGTGAAGCAATCTTCCCTGTTGAATTTCTTGTTTAATCACAAAATAAATGGTGGGGACTTTTGCAAAATAGAGATTATAGTAACATTCCATGGAAGGATAAGGCAGGAAGAAAAACGTTCATGGGTTTTATTAGAATGGCCTTCAAAATGCTATGTAGTATATGCTTTTTATCCTGGTCAATCTCAGGAAAAAAACATCCCAGCAAACAACCAGTGATTCCACAGACTCATAATTTTTAAAATACGAGGTTTTGCTTTTTTTTTTTTTTTTTAAATATAAACCAAATTTACACTCAGTGCAAATTGTGTCAAACACCAAACCTTGTTTGATACTTAAAAAATTAGCCCTGTATGCACAAACATATAAGAGAGTTTCACACGTGGAAGAACAGCCTTCCTATATGCACTTTTAACCTGCCATTAAGTAGTTGCCTTTGCAGGTTGCCAAAACAAGCATGAGCTCTAAAGTTATTTGACTAGGGAAAAAAAAAGAGGAATATATATGGCTTGTAACTACAATTCTTGTCTAAATCACAGTTCTCTTCAGGAGTGGCTTGCTTGGTGTTATCTTAGGATTTAATTTGCTAGAGAAGATGTTAACTGATGAAAGAAGATGCATTCCTGCCTAGATGGCAGAAAGTAAACAATGTAAATGCTGATTAGATTGACTGACTCTCTTGGCCCAAACAGAGACAGGCAAGCTGGCCTAGTTATACTTTTATTATAGGCATCTAATAAGAGTGGTAATTGACAAGGGGGGGAAACAGTTTAAAATCAGAGGTGTTTCAAAACTGATTTCGTTATCCATGCTAATTACAGAACTCACAGCACATATTAAGTAATTATGGCAATCTTCATTTTTTCAGGATTACAGGGTTTGCCGAATTGATTTGTATACAGAACCTGAAGGGTTAGGAATCGTGACTTCCTTTTTTGACGACACTGAAGAAACAGGAGTGTTTGGCACCACTCAGAAGACTTGTTCTATCAAAGTACACTGGGGCATGTAAGTGCGTAGTTCTGTATGAACGTGTACTGCTATGAAAGGAATTTGTTTTAAACCATTGGTTATACCTGTCAGACATGCAAGCAGACTATATTTATTCAGTCCTATATTTTGGTAGTATTTGTTGACAGTAGCACTAGTACATTATTGCAGTGTTTCACCCTTGGAGAGGCTGACCTCTAAAATATTTCGTTGGAGCTATTTTTTCTTCTGCTTGCATGTAGTAAAGACAGCGTAACCTTTGGGTATTTGTAGCAAAGGAATGAGTTTGCCTCTGCTGCTCTTCTCATTTGGGCAAATTTATCAGTGAGAGTGAGAGGATGAACTGTTACAATACAGTCACATTTCCTACTTTCTTTCCTCTACGCTTGAAATCTTTGTACTAAAAGAAGAAAATTTTCAAGCCCTTGTGGTAGACAATATGACTTAGTGTCACGTGTGGACTCTGGAAAGCGCTATTGTATTTTAGAGTGCGCTTTAATCGGTGTTTTTATGATGAAATGTAGGACATGTATGTTATGTCACCTAAAAATATCTAGCCAGCTGAGTTAGGAGTGTAATGTATGTCCAACTAATCAAGCTTTTATGTAAAACGAGACCTCTGAGGAACAGTCCAGATACTGTACCAGTGGGGTTTTGCTAACTTATCAACAAACTTGTCAATAGGTATTGAAAATATGCCTCAAAGTGCTACTGGCAAAAGCGTGCAGAAGAGGGAGTCCGCTTTCAGAAAAATTGAGAGGGTGGAACCACTTTCAATGATGTTGGGTCCTGCAGAACACTTTACAGGGTACAGACCTTGGTTGTTACCTGTTGCCATGCTGTATCTGGCATTTGTCTTGCTGCCAATGGTCTGTTTAATTATCAGAAACTGCCCAACTAAAGAAGAGTGTTACGTATCACTGCAAAGGTGTATTCAAATGTGCCACATGATAGATGGGGCTTTTTAATTGTTAGGTAAAGGATATTTTATCTAACGAAGTCTTTACATCTTGATTTGGGGAAAAAATTAATCACTTGGGTATAGGGAAATTTTAAGATGTCCAAATAGTTGGCTCTCTACCAGGAGGTTATTTCTGCTGAACTGCAAGCTTAATCCAAATTCCATTAATCTTAGCAGAGATGTAGTCAGATATTGTTTGATTATTTGTTTGATGGACTTAACGTCCATCTCCATTTGTGTTCCTCACTTCAGAAGCATTCTGTGAATAGTGAAATTCCAAGATTTTTGGAAAGGAAGCAGAGCACAAGCATGTCTCTCAGACTTCAGACTGGTCCTTATTTTACATAAGTGTGGCAGCAGTTTTTGCACTAAATCTGTGTAAACTTTTACAATCTTGATTTCCCTCTGTTGAACTTGGATCCCTTGAGGGAAGGAAGACTAATATTTACACCAGGAATCAAAATAGACAGTTGAAAAATAACCTTTCTCAGATGTTATTTCATTAGTCTGATGTAGAAAGAAGTTGATTCTTCCAGTCGCTTACATGAGGAATTCAGTAAATTATTGCAAGTTTTTTTGCACATTGCAGAGTTTTTACTTTAGTTTACAGGCATAACATAATTCACTGCACTGGTAGTTGAGGGAGGCTCTGATTCTGAGTCACCTTCCCTTGTGGGTGCGGTTGTATCTTCTTAAAGTTTCCCAGTGTTTGTGCTTAATTGTTGTTTACTAAAAGCTGCCAACAGAAATGAGTCAATGCACCTTTATCTTCTGATTGTACTCTCTCCTTCGTCCTCCATGCGTTTAAGTTCTTGCAGTGAAATTAGAATTATAGAATTGTTTAGGATGGAAAAGACTTTTTAAGATCCTCATCCACCTGTTAACCTAACAATGCCAAGTCCACCACTAAACCGTCTCCCTAAGCGCCACATCTGCACATCTTTTAAATACCTTCAGGGGTGGTGACTCCACCACTTCCCAGGGCATCCTATTCCAGTGCTTTACAACGCTTTCCACAAGGAAATTTTTCCTAATATCCAATCTAAACTTCCCCTGGTGCAACTCAAGGCTGTTTCCTCTTGTCCAATTGCTTGCTACATGGAAGAAGAGACCGAACCCCACCTCCCTACAGCCTCTTCCAGGTAGCTGTAGAGAGCGATAAGGTCTCCCCTGAGCCTCCCTTCCTCCAGGCTAAATAACCAAAGTTCCTTCAGCTGCTCCTCTACAGATCCCTCTGTAGAGCCTTTCTACCCTCAAGCAGCTGAACACACCCGCCTAACTTGGTGTCATCTGCAAACTTATGGAGGGTGCATTTGATCCCCTCATCCAGATCATTGATAAAGATATTAAACAGTAGTGAGCCCTGGGCAACACCACTTGTGACTGGCTTTAAGTTGAGCTCTTACTGAGCACTGTGACTACAGGACACAAAATTTATCAAACATTCAGCTATAGACAGCAATAAAACTTAAGTTCCTTGTTTGTTTCTTGGAACCATATGTCTGCAATGAAACTATACCAACTTTACATCAGCTTGGAACCTGCCTCTTAACCATGATAGAGTGATGGATTATTTTAACATCTTTCTGGTATCACCAGATTTAGACATCATGACCCTTTCATGATTAAAGGGTTGGCTGCATAAAGTGTTCCTGATCAGTATGCATTTTATATTGCTCCATGCTGCACATCAGTAAATTTCACTGGAAGAAATACATTGCCATCCTTATGCAGAGATCAGCACTTATGTTACTTTGTTTCTAGTAACTAATCACTGGATTTTCTTGAAAAAGCTTTGAAAAACTGCTGTTGCTGTCTCAGTCAGGAGTTGTGAAAGTCATGTCTTCCAGAGCAGATTTATTAGCAGATACAAACCATGAAGAAGCAGATTCTGAAGCTGTTGTGAGGTGTTTCTGCATAATAGTAAATAACCCAGGTTTAGAACTTTCTATGGCACAGATTTTGCAACAAAACCAATTTTAGGTTAGTAGAGCTCTTTCAACTTCTTGAAAATTTGGTCTGCATATTTTAAAAATATTATTGGTGGTTCCTGCACAGGCACTGAAGTTTGCCAGTATGCCATCTTGTAGTTGGCAATTTTGATGGTACAGAAACAAAATTTTACTAAGGCTACAGTGATGTATTTTCTAAAGTAAGCATATTGTTTTGTCCTTTACTGTACAGAAATGTTCCAGGGTTTTTATCTTTTGCTTTCCTCCCACTACCCCCTCATCTTTAGATGGCTAATTTATGAAGAACCTGGTTTCCAAGGAATCCCTTTAATGTTGGAGCCTGGTGAATATCCTAATTTAGCGTTCTGGGAGAAGAAGGAAGCCTACATTAGGTCCATGAGGCCCTTGAAAATGGTAAAATACTGTTATTACTTGCAAGTTACATGACTTATGTTTATATGTTAGAAATAATGCATTAAGATGGCTGGATTTTCTAAGACTCACAAAAATGTAACTTCTTAAAAACCCCAAGTTTTTAGTCTCTGAAATTCTTGAACTTTCAAGATTTGGCTGCATTCATTTCTGCCTTTAATTTATCTTCTTATTTTCACTTGTGTTCTTCAAGGAAGCTTTCATCTTAATTTTGTCTTTTTGTGAAGAGTTGATGACTCTCGTAGTTGTCTATAAGTTGTCTAAATCAAGGTAACTTATTTTATTCTTTTTTTTTTTTTTTTTAAACAGGGTGGTCGCAAAGTTGAATTCAGTGCAGAGCCAAAGGTATAACACAATATTTATTAGATTGTCAAAAGGTAGTTTTTTATTTTAATACATGATAGATAAATCTTGATCGAATATCAACTAATGATGGTTTAGTGGCTGGTTCTGCTGTATGTGACCACACCATGAAACTGCATTTTCTGTCACATTTATGCATGTGTCACATACGTGTATGGCAGTACTAACAGCCATCTAGATAATGCAGATGGGTAATGAACATTCAGACCCTCAGGTTGCATCTTTAAGGGAAAGACTCTTGAAGAGAATGGAGAGATCCCACTAAGTAGTTTATAATCTTGCCCTCTCCATCTGCGTGCCCCATACAAAAGAAACTCTGTTGTCAGAATTTATCATGCTCTCTGCAACTTTTCTTTTACTTCATTTCTGCTACAGGTAATCGTATATGAGAAGCCATTCTTTGAAGGGAGACATGTGGAAATAGACTCAGAGATCCTTATGCTTGATGGCAAGGAATCAGAAGACAAGACAAGACTTTCGTTTGCATCTGTAGGATCCATGAAAGTACTAGGAGGAGTGTAAGTGTGGGAAAGCACCAGCAATATTTCCCCTTCAACTGTAGTAATTCCGTAGGCTGGAAATTGCAGTGGACAAAGTCAGTGCCCATTTATTTTCTCTGTTTTTCTAGTTTTGGAGTTTAGATGTCTAAATTAAACATGCAAATATTCACAGCAGAACAACAAATTTCACACAACTGTATCTGCTCCATAACAACATGGAGTGGCAGTTGACTATTTTCACACATAGCCTTTGTTGTTGTTGTTTAGTTGGGTCGCTTATGAGAAGCCTGGGTTTGAAGGCCATCAGTACTTGCTGGAAGAAGGAGCATATCAGGATTGGACAGACTGGGGTGGCTATGATGAAGAGTTGCAGTCGCTGAGACCGATTGTTGGTGTAAGTTCCAAGGGTGTGTAGTAGGCATCTCCTGAGCGCGCTGGGATATTGTGTTCATTTTCCTTATGATACTTCTCTTTGTTTTCACAGGACTTCACAAGTTCCCATATGATAATGTACAGTGAAAAAGACTTTGGATCAAAGGGTTCCAATATTAATGTTTTGGGAATTATTTCCAATTTGAAAGACACTGGATATGGGCTGAGGACACAGTCTATAAGTGTGCTAAGTGGAGTGTAAGTGATTTTAAATCATTGTTTAATTTTAAATGTGCTGTTCTTTTTAGAATTTGATAGTTTTTCATCACTCTGACTTCTAAAGTCTGGGTGGAGTTTTCAGTTAAAATTTTCCGCCCTTGACTGCAGAACGTGGAAAGTAAAGCTTTTTGTGAATATGTACAGTAATTTGGTTTTCTTCTCACAGTAAGATCAGGTGATCCCAGGAAATGCTAACTTACTGATACACCAGTATGAAAACATGCAGTGGTATTTCTTCAGAGAGGTAGAAATAGCTTGTTCTCATGACTGTCTTTCTTAAAGCGTTTCAACAGCAAAATTGTTATGGAACTAAATTCCAGGCTTTTTGTGTTTGACCAGAGGCAAATTCCATGCTCTTTCTCTTAGTTGTGTGTAAAATACGGAGATAGCTCTTATTATGCTCACCAATATGTTCTGACAATAAGGAGACTGTAACTGTTCTGAAAAGTAACATTGCCTTTGCAGTGAATCCTGTAGGTTACTCATGTTTTAGTCTGTGGTGGTGGTTTTTGTTGTTGGTTTGGGGTTTTTTTTTGGTCCATGTTGTTTGGTTGGTTGTTTTTTTTTAACATGGTGGTTCCTAAAACTTTGCACTGCCATGGCCATTAATAATTCTTACTCTTTGTACCATGTGTGGTGTCACACGTAGTTGATAAATTGTTAGACTTTGCTATTTGATTTGTTCGGTACATAAATTGCATATTGAGTTTTGGAGCCCTGCAGACTGCATCAAAGTATTTTGGAAGTACAAACGAGTATTAGCGATCGTCTCCAAATATACAAAGTTATTTAAAGTAGTAGAACCAAAAGAGTATGAGCTGTGCAGTCTTTCTCCCTGCCTGGTATGCAGGTGACTTGCTGAAAGCTCTGCCTTAACCAGCCACACCCTAAATCTCTCTCTGTGTTATCTGTGCAATATCTCTACAAGTTTTGTCTGGATAAAGATTGCAGAATCAGGCTCAGTGCATTCCAGAGGAGAATGCTTTTAATTTGTAGATGAATATGGTGCGACAGCAGGGTTTTTTCTGCCTGGTGACCTCTGAAGCCAGTGTGCCCTTTTGTCTTCTGTAATGTAGAAGGGAGATGCATGGGAAAGAGTCACCTCTGAAGGCCGGAAAACAAATTGTGGGTTACCTATCATGCCCTTTGTGTCATTGTCCTAGTAAATGTGTCTGTTGCAGCTGAGATAGGCATCGTACTTGAGTCTGAGTATTCTAGTAATTACGAGTGACTCTAATACTGCCATGGGTTAGGCGGCGAGAAGTCATTGTAAACAAAACTCTTGTCCCACAGACTCTGCAGCTGCTCCTGTAATCTCATTTTGTTGTCTCTTAAAGGTGTATTTTGTAACAATAAGCTTTTTTAAAATTGAGATGCATTGTTCATAACAGGTGACTCGCACTCAACTCTTAATTCTTGTATGACTTTTTTGTTTTTAAAGAGATTGTGAGTGTTTGGGAGTTCCGTGGTGGTGTTCCTACTAAATGCTATTAGTGTCAGCAAGGTTGAAACATCAAATCATGCTTGGTAATAAAGTGCTTCATTTTAAAAGTTAAGTAACTGTTAAGGTAGAAAAGTTTTCTATCTCTTCTTCCAAGTAATAAGTCATTGAGTAGTGAATAATCCCCTGAGCAATTTCTTGAGCTGTTTAAACAAATGATGTCATAGTGAACTGTGACAGATTCAGTAAAAGCTTGTTAAGAGTATTTTGAAGTAACCTTCCTGGTATCATACTGGAAATACTTCATTCAAAAAAAAAAAGTCCTGAACCTTTCATAGCAGTTTTTTAACTACAGGTATCTGGATAAGCAGTTGTAGCAGTAACAGGTAAAAGATGATCTGGATTTCCCACGTAATTAATTTGATTGCTCTGTAATTTAAAGGGTATATCAAAGAAAAGAAAACCTGACACTGCAGTGCAGATACTACTGAGCAAGTTATAAGCTAAACTGCATTGCTAAACTTTTGCACTGAAGACAACCCAGTTCTGCATTTGCAGGGTGAATATTCCATTTTGGGGTAATTAAGCACTAGGTGCATTAAAATTTTCAGCTATTTGATTTTTGAAGAATGTTTCCAAGCAATATTTTAATATCTTTGCTAAATCCATTGTAGAGACATTCCCCCCAAAATATCCTAAGATGATGAGGATTGACTTCTTTAAAAATGAAAATATTTTTCTGTTAAGCATTCTTCAGAGACTGGCCAGGCATAAAATCAAGAATATTTTTATTCTTTTGCCATTGGGGTGGGAGAAAACAATAAACTGAAAATAGGAGAGGCTTTTCTCCTTTTAAGGAGGGTTTAATCTTTTCTTCCAAATTGGCAGAGTTTTAAGTGGTGGAAAATGGAAGTATTTACTAGCAACAGGTAACACCCTTTACAAGTTTAAGCAAGTACTAAAATCAAGTGTTGTACAATTTTGATTTCCTCTCTGCTGAAAAACTCTTCAAGCTTACACTTAATAGTGATCAAAATCAGGAACTGCGTGTTTGAAATGTGAGTTTTCTTCCCATAAACATCAAACTTCTGTCAAAATTACTGAAAAAGTTCCTGACTTGTAGTTGATCCCTTTTGAATTTGATGGAAGAACTTTTCAGAGTTGTGGGGTTTTTTTACATAGGTGTTTTGGGTGTGGGTTTTGTTTTTTTTACTGTGGTCCTGTAATCAGCGTGGTTTTCCCCTAATTTTCCAGTAATTAGTCCACAGTGTAGGTATGGCTGTTTCTAGTGTTCATATGGATAGTGATACTAAGGAAATCATTAAGTGGTGAGCAGTTCATATACAGCAGCCAGAATGTAGTGAATCTAAGTGCACTTGGGAAGCTAACATGGGTGAAACTCAAGAGACATGAGGCACAAGAACAAACCACTGGGAGCTGAAAAGGGTCAAGAGCCCTTGGGTACCCTGTGGGGGAACATCCCAGACAAAGCTGCTTCTTCCCTCCATTTCTGAACTGAGCTGAACTGATGGTCGAAAAACCTTTCAGGGAGTCACAAAATTAAAGTTCACAGGTTGCTGGTATACTAGGAATCACAGGCACAAAGGGGTATGATAAAGAACCTGTTTTCTCCCTTTCTCATAAACAGAATTTTATGACCTCATCCTCTGTGTTAATCATGCTACAAATCTGGAAGTGCCAGTTAACTTGCTGGCCCCTCATGATCTATCTGACTAGCATATATAGGTCAATTTAAAACCATTGTCTCTGTGTAGTATTTAAGCTTTAAAGATTGTTGATTTTGTTTCAGAAGTGATGGAGTGCTGCTGTGCCTAACAGCTTACTTTTACAGTCATGGCATTTAGTTTAATGAAGGTGTTGCCATCTCTTCCATAAGTGAGAGAGGAGGTCCTCCCAGGATTTAGGTAATCTGTCCTGTCCTAACATGAGTCTGAGCAATGCAGAAAGGGGGATTACCCTTCTCGGCTAACATTAGAAAGAGCGTACGTGATGAAAAATGGACAGTATTTTAAAAGATAAAGTTAGGTAAGATGAATCCTGGGCTAACCATGGGCAAAGATGATTTTTGGCAAGTTGTCTGTCTGGGTTCTTTTCTTGGTTGTTCTTCCAGACCTTTCTTGGAGCTGTTCTTCCTAGATAGGATATATATAAGGCTTTAGGGAACGATACTGTTTGTGTAACAGTACTAACAATATATAAGTGATATTTTTCCCTACACCTCTGTTTCCAGGGGCATGGATGGTGTAGAGGGGTGAAGGTCTCCAGCACCACCTTGCCAGTATCCTGGGATGAGGCTGTTGCTCAGCCTACCTAGGGCAATTTGTAGGGCTGGGGGTTACAAAATCTTGCTCCCTGTGGGGCAGGGTTGTTGTTGCTCTGCTGCAGAGCAGTACTTCAGCTTTTGTGGTGCCTGGCAGCTGGGATGTGACTCTCTTGCTCACATACAGACGCAGTGTCTTCCTCTCCAGGCCATTCTCTTAAATCAGACGCCGTATTAAGGCAGTGTGCTCCTTCCTAGGGATTATCCTGAGGTCTAGCAGGTTTAGCTGGTACTGAGTTCAGCTGTCTGTCCTTGATGTTGTTACTACTCTCAGCAGCTTGTATAGGCTTCTGAATGAAGTAGAAAAGCACAAGTATTTTACCAATAAGCCCTGATTCTAGAAAGTCTTTAACTGCATGGAAAGATTTACATGGAAGAGTGGGGCTTACTTATTTAAATCCCACCGATTTCAACATAAGTGTGCAAGTGAGAGATGTTGATTATTTCCACATTCAGGCTTAGGGAAAAGAAATAACTGCTGTCGAGGGATTCTTTGGAGGCATCTGGCATGTTTTATCATTCACTTAATATCAGAAACACTTGTTTGCATAGATGTCAATCAAGTTAAGCTGTCATGCAGTATAGTTACAGCCTGGCATTTGTGCATTGAAAAATCTAATTAATGTCTGCTGAAGAAATTGGTTAAGAAAACCTCATTTTCACAGCTTCTGGTGTATGTGGTACGCAGGTACAGACAGACCTGAGACATTTGAACTGTCTGCTCAATTTATGGTACATACCGATGTCTCTCTGATTAAAAATCACCTCATAGTAATTAAAATGTGCCTTGAAATATGCCTTAAGTAATTAGTGCATAACAAGTTAGAATAATTGATTATATCTGAGGCAAACCAAGAGATGTGAATAGTGATAAATGTGAATCACTGCATGAGTGTCTGCCATGGACAAGTTCATCCTCTCCACACGTGTGTGTTGATGCAGCTTTATATCAATGTGGAGTTATCCCCCTTTTTATATCTGCAGAGACTCTGGCATTTGCTCTTGCAATAGGTTTATTGGAATCCAGTTGCTTGGCACATGTTTAGATGGTAAGAGGTAGCCACCACTGCAAACCTTAAGTTCTGTATATTTTACTGCTTTATCATGTGAGATTTTTTTTGTTGCCATTGAAACTGTGAGAAGACCCCACTGAAAGTGGGTTCTGGCATAACCCGGTGTACGATTGTTATGCAATGCATTGGCTAAAATGAAAAGCTGGTTGGCTATGGGTAGGAGATTATGTCACAGAACCAGGAACCAGCAAGATGTCCTGATCCCAGCACACATACAACAAATGAAATGATGATCACGAGCTTTGACGCTATTAGAACTGGTCACAGTAACTCAAAAAAAAAAAAAAAAAAAAAAAAAAAAAAAACCAAAAAACCAAAAAACCAAAAAACAAACCCAACCAAAAGAAAATACCCAGTGAGTTTAAAAAAGAACCAGAATGTAATTATGAGAGAGTCTGGGAAGTCTGGCACTGAAAGGCAACAGAAGTCAGTGCAGGTTATCAGAAAACCAAGGGTAGTGCTGATGCAGGAATGCTCTATCTGGGTTTTCAGTACGGAGCCAGGGTTAGAACACCATAATAGTAGGTTTATGGAATGTAGTAGACTACACATAGCATAGGTGGAGAGATATGTAGTGATTTGGTTGCTTTTCTAATACTGAATTTTTGAGATACACGCTTTGTCTTTCAAAATGTCACTTCTGACTGAGACAGAAGTTGTGGGGTTTGATGCTGAGGTCTGAGTTTGTGGCCTATGTCAGGCATAAGATCTGACTGAGGAGCTATAATAATGGCTTTGAATTTAAATACATTAATCTGGCCAAATTTGTGTTGGTTTTAATGCTTAACCTGCAAGGATGTTCTTCCTGCTGATGCCTGGGAACAGGCTGCTTTCATTAGTGTACGTTCCTGTTGTTGCAACTCAGCTTTCTGTTGGCTTATGTGTTTGCTTTACCTACAGTTCAGTTGTGTTTAAGCAAACATCAAATATATTTATTCCTGTCTTTATCACCCAGGTGATTCTCCAAGTTTATAAAAAACCCCTCTATTCTGATATGTCTATTTTTCTAGAGAAGAACTTGATCTAGGTCAGATAATAACAGAATGGTGAAACATCTTTAAATATTCTTACTGGAGACAGCTTTTAGGATATCTAGCAGATGATGTATTTGAAGTTGTGGCCTGCTTTAGCTAATTAACTCTGATGTATATTGACCTGGTAGTCTGGATGGAAGGTAAATTTGCATGGTTTTGGAGTATCAGATGCATGGGTTTGTTTAGGGTATTATTAAAGTATCACCGTTTGGCACTGGATGGGATAAATCTTTTAATTTTTCTTACATTAAGATGGTAAGGAATAAATACAACTGTACTTTGGAAAAGTAGTGTGACATGTGCCCATCTCCCCCTTCTGTCTCTCTTAGGTGGGTGGCTTATGAGAATCCTGAGTTTACGGGGGAGCAGTATATACTGTCTAAAGGGCTGTATCCCAGCCCTGAGGCATGGGGGGGGAAGAATTGCAAAATATCTTCAGTTCAACCCATCATTATGGTAAGGAGTTCATTTTATACTCATTTTGCAAGTTTCTCTGAAGTATTTGGAACTATACTTTTGCTATCAAATTTAAAATCAGTTTATTTATGTTCTTTAAACAATAACCAATAGGAAACTTTTTGTATGTTTGTTATTTTACCATTTTTTTTCTTCCTCTCCAACCTTTTGCAGGATATTGTTGGAAGCAAAAGGGGTAAAGTCAAGGTAAGATACTTACCTAAGCGCATGAAACATACCGTGTAGTGTCTGTAATTAATAAATAACGAAATAGCTTTTTGTTAGTGTAACACCCAGGTATTTGCATAGATAGTTGACTGGTGGGAGAAAGAGTAAGATCTGCAGGTGAAGGAAGGCTGCTTTAAAGCCTCTTAAGTTAGACATGTTAAGGCTCAAGGAAGGTGGGATTTAATACACAGCTGCCATCAGAACTTTCTCAGGCCACAGGCAATCAAAAAGTCAATCAAAGAGTGAGGTGTTTTGGGGTATTGGTGCATGTTCTGAGGAGCTGGAGCCTGCAGCCCTCTAAGCAGAAGTTGCAGGTACCTGGATTGTGTTGCTGAGGTGAGTGCTTTACAGGGTAGATATTGTTATTCACCGTACAGTTGTGACTTAATTCCTTTTGAACCTACTTCTTTGGTTAACAGTTCTGCTAATGGTGGTTGCACTTTAAGGGAACCTTGCTCACTCACAAATACTGCTGAGTTGTGATCAAGAGTTAATGCCATCTCTGTCAATAACTGAGAGGGACCTGTCAGGGAGAACTTGCCTGTGCAGTGAGTTAACGTATTTTTACTTCGGACTGTCTCCTGTGTGCAAGTACTAAGATGTAGTTTTGCCAGTGAGGCTAATGAGCAGCTTTTTTCATCCTTTCAGAGTTCTGAATCTTTTCATGTTTGTCCTTGTACAAAGTTACTTTTGTTATCATTTCAGTCAAAATGGTGAGTGTGTCATGGAACTGAAAACAAGTGAGAAAAGTCTTAGCTACCTCATTTTGCATTCTTGATTAGCAGCACGCCTGACTGGCATCTTCTGCGTAAGGTTCATGTATAAATTATGGGGCATAAAGATCTCAAGGCTGCTTATTTTCAGCCATGTGCATGAAAAACTATTTGCATATATATATTATGTGCCTATTAAGGCCTTATCCTAAGGAAGCAAAGAAGTAATGGCTTGTAGTCAACAGGCTGCATCCCTCGTCAGCATGTTCATGCTGTACATGCCCACACTCGTATCTCTGTTAAGAGTGAATAAAGCTAGTAGGCATGTGATAATGTGAATGACTTCTGTGTGATCAGGGTTAATTATCCTCTAACCAAATTAGCAGGTTTGCTGCTCAGAATCTTTTTTTTTTTTTTTTTTTTTTTTAGCAAGGGCAAAAGACTCTGGGTGATGTATTCTCTCTTACCCTTTGAGCAGAGGAAGAACTGCCCTGACTAACTATAGATGTAACAGGCACATAAAGCCCATTTACCCTGCCAGTCTATACACTGTGCCTGTTGGCATACTGTCTGAGTACTTCACCAAGATTATGCACTGTTTTTGTTGTGAGAGATAGATAGTAGGGGCTTTTTTAGGTTTTTTGTAGTGGGAAGAGTATGTATTTTGGAGATTAGATGGATTAATAATCTAAAATAAAACCCTTTATGGCCTCTTACTAAAGATGTGCCTATTCTGGCCGTTCTGTTGGAATGTACAAATCTTCTCCAACTGGTAGTCCAAGGAGCTTTCCTTATTAGTGTTGTTTTAATTACTTGGTTTGTTACTGAGTGATTTACAGCCATAAGTAATTTTTGGTATTGTTACCTTGCTGTTTTGAACAAGGATTGCAACACTGAAGAGGAGACAAAAAAAAATTACATCTGAGGTGGTTTGAGTATGTTTTAATCTAATAGAAATAATGGTAGAGATTTGTTACTGAAGGTTGAAGAATTAATTGTTTTAAAATATGTTCATAACTTTTTAAAGGTCCAGTTATTTTCAGAGCCTGAATTCAAGGGTAACTGCCAAATATTTGAAAAAAACACAAGATGCATTGAGTCATTTGCCGTGAAGTCTTCAAAAATTTTAGATGGCAGGTAAGTTACATTGAATGAATATTGCAAAATCACTAAAATGGTAGAAGTTTTTCAAAAACAGCCATCTTTCTAACACCTGAAGTGGTTTTATATGAGGGGACTTAAAAAGAACAAAGCTTCGCAGTTTACTCATCAATCTTTAGCTTGTCTGGACAAAACATTGTAAATAATGTTTCTGTCAGTAGCTCTTGCTATAGACTGAGAAACACCAGCATCGTGCTACTTGCACAGATTTCTTAAGAGAGTTTATTCTTCTTCCTGCAGCTGCATAGTGTATGACCAGGAAGAATTCTCTGGTAACCAGTACGTGTTAGAAGAAGGAATCTATCCTGATCTGATGGCGATGGGTTGTTCACCCCAAACAGTTCTAAAATCTTTACGGATTATCAATACTGTAAGTAAAGCTATTAGAAATACTGTAAACTAAGTACACTGGTGACTCTGACCTCCTCATTTTGTGCAACAGTAAAAATGCTAGGGACACACAGGAGTATTTTTCATTTGTTCTTTTTTTTTCTATGCAGTAGCAGTTAAATGTTCTAATGGCAGTCATTTATTTTATTTATTTATTTTTCTTTTGACCTCTGTGCTGCTTTTGCAAAGGAGGGGACATCACAGAAGCAGCTGCCTGGGACCACTGTTCTTAATAACAGCTTCTAAAAAGCCTTCTCTAAAATCCTTGTAGGAGAGACCACTTAGTCTGGGTTGAGAAATGTCAGTAGGACAGCATGAAGAAATATCTGTACTGCAGACTTTGTTTATTATACTTATTTAAAAAGCAGACTTAACTAAGCAACTTTACAAGAAATACGTGTCATTATAGAACACTATTGCTGTCATCAGGGAAATGCAGTTTGAGTTAATCAGAAAATAATGCACCCTTCTAGATAACATAAAGCAACACCCAGTGCCGTGTGGCAGAATCAGACTGTTGTTGTTGTGTGGTGGATGCAAACTAAACAGCATTTACATATGTTGTAACTCCTCAGTGGTGAGGAACAAGCTTGCTCAAGCCTATAACCAATCATTACAATGGATCACTTGTGGAATCTGCAAGTATCTTTTAAGATCAAAGTTATTACTAGCAAAATGTGGTCAAGAATCCAGGAACTTACAGCAATATGAAGAGATGGTGCTCATTTTAAAAAAGGAGGCGTACACTATTGACTCTCTTCTTTGAATTTGGCAACTTTATTGCACTCCACTGTAATTTTGGTAACCCGTCAGTGATGTAGCAGTTGACAAAGGAGAACTAAAATGTGTCATCCTCTTTCATGTCTCTTGAGCATTTTGATGTACAGTGTAAACAAACATCTGCAGCAAGTATGTCTGCTTTCTGAACTCCTTGGCTGTCCAGTAGACAGATCCTATTAAAAACAACAGAAGTGTTTCTGGCCAAGCTTGGTGAGTGATCAATCACCACGAATTAAAATAGGTTCTTTTGCAGATGTCAGTATGAAGTTCTTGAGTTTAAAATCCTTGTTTCAAACCAGAAGGATCAACTCTTGGAAGATTTATTATTTGTGACAGAAACTGTTGTATTAAAACAGCCAAACACCTGCTCTGTGCCTCTTCAAGTTCTTAAAACTTCTGAAACTTGATCTAGCCCTAGAATTTATCACACTTCAGACAGTAACGTGGAGCTGTGTCTGCAAATCATGTGCTGCTGCTTCCTCCTTCAGAGGCTTACTACCTGTGGAGAAGAGGAAAGTGAGTTGCTTTGCTCAGCAGTTTATTCTCAAAACAGAATACAGAGGATAAGTTAGGTGGAAGTGATCATATTGTACTGTTCATTTTTCTTAGTATTACAAAAGCTTGAACTTTACTATTCTAGTTATCAGTATCTGGTTTTACCTGTCAGATGATCTTGGGACTGGTTTTTTTGGCAGTGCCAATTGTAATTGTTCCCCACCCTCTGCTATTCCCTTAACTTCCCTTGTGATTTTTCTGTGGCATTTCTATACAGAAGCACCTTTGCAATTTTAGTATGTCATATTACTATAATTACCTAGTTTAACTCCCCTTTGCAGGGATCCGTTTCAAGGAACCATAAAAAAGGGAAATGAAAGGGATATTTGATAAATTTGGAAGTGAAAGTTAAAAAGGCTTCTGTTCATAAGCTCAAAGTTTTGTTTGTTTGGGTTTGGTTTTTTTATACCACTGTATCTGTGCTTGATTGTGCTTTCTTTGCATGCTCCACATGGTTATACTGCAGAGAGGACCTAACATTTTTCCTTCTTGAATTTGCTACCTCTTCTTTTTCCTGAACAAAATATAAAACCAACTATGAATGTGGCTTATGTTTGAGCAGTCATGCTGAAAATACTTTTTAATGAGCAACTCTGAAATAACTAAATGTAGGTATGCAGGAGCACCAACTTTGTACAGTGCAGTCAGTACATGGGAAGTAATGAAAAAACCTCCTGAGGTGACCTCACACTTCTCTCTGTGGTGAATATTTTTTATATAACAGTGTTGCTGCTGAATCTAAAAAATGCCCAGAGTGGAAGGTGTGGCAGAAAACTGGAGGATTTCCTTTACTGTCTGTGTTTTCTTTGTAAATACATTAGTTTTGAAGCATTGCATGTGGCTCAAGGGCTGCTGCCAGACCAGTTGCGTGTCTCAGAGTGCAGATGCAGGTGCATAAAAAGGCTGAGGGGTCGGAGACTCTGAGACATCTGAGACACTATCACAGTGTGGCTGTTCCTGTTGGGCTTCTGAGCCATGATGATGCATGACAGTTGTAACTGTTAGGTGTTAACCTTTCACGGTGGGGATGAACATGCTCTGATTTTGAAGTAAGCTGAAAGGCCTCTCCCGGTGTTTTCCACAGCCTAGCAGTGCGCATGCAGTCGGGTACTGTGACCAGTTCTGGGCTCCCCAGCTCAAGAGAGACAGGGATCTGCTCGAGAGAGTCAATGGAAGCTACAGGGATGATGAAGGGACTGGAACACGTGTCTTATGAGGACAGGCTGAGACACCTGGAGCTCTTTAGTCTGGAGAAGAGAAGCCTGAGAGGGGATTTGATGAATGTTTATAAATATCAGAGGGCTGAGTGTCAAGAGGAAAGGGACAGCCTCTTCTCACTTGTGCCCTGTGACAGGACAAGGGGGAATGGATGTA
>JANHGN010011611.1:4761-16890 GCA_024605025.1 Megaceryle maxima | reverse complement strand
TATTTGTTTATTTATTTTTTTTTTTTTACCATAAAGGCATTTGTAGAGTTTTGGAATTAAGTAATACAAATGACTAGGAAAAGAATATAGAATAAAAAAGAAAATATTATTGTGATAGGCTGTGAAATTCCTAGACTCATTACCGTGCAGTTATGTCCTTTATATTGAAAGGCTACTGCAGAGCTAGAAATGATGAAAGAACAACATTCACAGAGAAGGTGGAGGCCTCCTGTGCAAGGAAGAGGTGAGATAGCTGGGATGTTTTAGCCTTCAAAAGGGGCAGTTTGAGGGATGATATGATTGAAGTCTCCACAAACAGTGTGTGTACAAGATGCCCCTTAAAATAAGGGGGTTAAGGAGAGCATCAGATAAAACTTAGTAGTTGCCTCTCACACTATTTTATTTTTTTTTTTCTTTTAATAGTAAAACTTTGGACCTGCTTGCCCCCAAAGAGTTACGATACAGAAGGGTGTTCATATAAAAGTGTTATATTGATCTCTGTGGATAGTGACTAACAAATTCGGTCTGAGTATTAAGCTCTGCATGGAAAAGTCTCTGGGCTGGAAATTGCTGTAGCCTGGGAGAGATCACCAGGAACACACTGCATCCAAGAGCAGAGTGAATGTAATCTTCCATGACATCTGCCACTGCTAGAGGCGGGTGCTAATTGTACCTTTTGGTCTGATGCAGCGTGGTTATTTTCATGTTTTTAAGTAGAGGAGACTATCAGCAGAAACAGGAACAAAAATAAGTGGTCTTGACTTTGGGGAAAAAATACATTCCTTTAGGGAAAGTAGTTCCTAGGTTCTCTTTTCACCTGATGACATCTTTCCTACCCAATTAAAACCTGTGGATCCTAGAAGTAAAGCCGTTTTGAATAATTGCTGTTGCCTTTCTGATGATACAGATGGCAGAGGATTGCTGCTTGACAATTGTTGGAAATCTCATAACTCCTGGCTCTAAACTCGGTCTGTCATTTGAGCGGAACGAAGACAAACAATATTGGCATATTAGTCCTGATGGCAGGATTTATAGCAAGATGAAGCCCAAGCTGGTTTTAGATATCAAAGGTAAGCAAATATGTTATCTCATTATATTGTGTCTTAATCACATGGTATTTATCATGTGGGATAGGCACTAAACGTGCCTATAAATTAAAGATGGTGTTATAGTTACTTTCATCTAGAATCAAAAAAGACATGATTAGCGAGTCTGACCTTCTGAATTATACAGGCCCTAGGACTTCCTTTCATTTTTCCTACGTGGAGTTTAGTAACTCACAGTACTTGCTTATCTTGTATTCCCAGTGTCCACTCACTGTAGATATCCTCAGTTAATTTTAGGTGGCACTGGGTAAAACAAATATAATTATTTAAATGCTGAAGCAAGAAAAACCTATCTTCTCATTAACTTTAATTTGTATAGAGCAAATTTTCTTATATAGTAGTTGTAGATAGAACAGCCAAAGGATATTAGGAAAGCAAAGGCAGGCTCATACGCTGATGTGATTAGATGCAAAAAGTTTTTTTTCATTTGTTTATTAATGGCTATACCTTTATTGCGAACATGAGATTCTGCCGTATCAGCCTAGGGTCTGTGCACACTTGGTGTGTGTTTTACAGTGGCTTTTGTCACAGCAGTGTTTCTGAACTTTGTTTTCATGGCTTCATAGAAGGTCTGAAAAAGCAAGAAATGGACTAATGAGCAGAATTGGCATAATTGGATGTTCTCACATAACTCTGCATTTTTGGGTGGGGGGAGTAATAATTTTCTATAGCTGTTAATATTGTTAGCTCTTTTAAAATTAATTTTGTGGTAATTGCTGTAATTACAGCATTAACAAAAAAAAAAAAAAAAAGAAAGAAAGAAAAAAATACCAGCATCAACAGTCAGCACTTTGGAACTAAAAAGGACATGACTACCAGAACTGTGAGGAAAGGGTTACCTAATGTCTGACTGTAATGCAACACTGGCACAAATAGTCACAGATTCTCTTAAAAAAGCTAGTGATTATTAATTATAAATTCATCAAAAAGACTCCCATTAAGGGAGACTCTTTAGTCACAGTGCCTTTTTCTAAAGTCAGCCCCAAGTTGCACCAAAGCAGCAGAAATTCTGTTATGCTGCCTTGCCTTCAATTAACTGTGTTAAAAGCAGTTACGTGTTCCACATTTGAAACTGAAGAACTTCAGAACTTCACAGTGGATAGGTCTGGTGATGAAATACAAAGACACTCTTATTTTAAAGGAAAAAAAGAAAGGTAAATCTGTGTGGCAAGTACTACCAAGCAGGTGCATTTAGCTTTTATTTGAGAAAGCCTGGTAGGAACATTAACCCATTTCTGGTAACTCTGCTGATCCAGCCTTGACCACAAATTCAGTCTTAATGAATTCTTCAGCAAATGAACGCAGTTGTTTAGCTGAGCAGGTACCAATGCCACCTTGTGGATGCAGTGGCAGAGTACAGAGCATTGTCCAGAGCATCGCTCTATCGAAGCACATAGTCTCTTGTGCCACTGGAAAAAAAACAAAACAAAACAAAAAACACCACCGAAATCCAACCCGTATTTTCCCATTATAACATGTTTACATTCTATCAAGACACAAGAATAATTGCAGAATAACTTTTATGCTCACAGCTATTTAGCTAATATTTTTTGCAGCTGCTGGTTAGGGTTTTTTCCTTTCGAGAGATTTGATTTCCCCTCTTTCCAAAGAACTTTACAAGTATTCCTGCTGTCTGTCTCTACTGCTTTTTAGTAATTTTTTGGTGATGGCAGGGAATCGTGTTGCTGTTAATCAGGCCTTCTGATTTGGGACAGTGGCACCAGAAGGCCTCCCCCAAATATCTGAAGAGAACTGCCAAGGTGCTCGAGATGGCATTTCCTTAGTACAAAAGAGCTGCTCTTAAACGTGCCTGCCCATCCAGGACTCCATGTACCTACCATATTTCTTCTCCAGATCTGCTACAATCCCTATTTTTTTACACAAGCTGCCAGGCTTGTCTTCTGGGGGAGTGTGAGGCTCTAGGGGTGCAGAATGAGAGAGAGGGATCTCCATAGGAGTGTCCTGCTGCTCAGTACAACTGGTTGGCTCAGGTGGCTGCTTCCAGAGGGGATGGTGCCTGCTGTGGCAGGAGTTGTACCGCATGTTACACAAGTGGCCCGCGCTTCTGCAGCAGGCACTGCATCTGAGAAATGTCAGTTCTGACTTTCAGCACTAGTCGAATGTTTCTTTGCTTCTGAGTTGAAGTCAAAACGCTGCTGGTGCTGTTCTATGGCATCGTGTCACATGAGGAAATGAAACCCCTCTAAGAAAGAGTTGCAGGTTTGTTCAGCTGCCAGTGGAAACAGCTGAACATAGGGTGATATTCTGGGTATGGCAACTTGCGATGAAACTGGTTAAAATACAGGATTATAATGGTGAAGAGTAAATGAGTAGCAGACCTTGTCCCTGGTGTGGCCATGCTTGTATTGTCTGTTAATGTCAGGATTTATTTCATCGTGTAAACATCACCTTTAGAGGAAAGTGACAACTCCTGAGGAGAAACTGAACGGCTGTGTGTGACTTTTGGAAAGTGTTGGTCTTAAAGGACCTACTCCTGCCTGTATTGCAGTGATTCCTTCCTTTCCCATCCAGGCTGAAAAAGCCAAGGTACTCAATTGCTGAAGGGGGTGGAGAGGAGCAGGCAGGCTCCCTTGTGTCAAAATTAATTCCAAAAGCAGGCAGTGATGAAAATGAGTTTGTCTTTTCAGTGCCTTGAGGAGAAGAGCAACTGTCTACACCAGCACTTAGTAGAGTTGCCCTGAAACCTGGAGCAAATGTCTCTAACTTCAAGGATAATCTACACCCTTTGAAATTTCTCTTTACAGGGGGTGCACAATATGATCGTGACCATGTTGTTGTCAACGCGGTCAACGAAGAAAAGTTAACGCAGCGTTGGGAGCCGCTAGCTGTATAAACCTGGATGAGCAAAGATGACATTTGAATTATCCACTGTTCCAGACACTAGAATTGGCATGGCCATCTCTGAAGGATACAGGATCAACACTCAAGAGTTTTGTCTTTTCTTTGCAATCTTAAAAAGAACAAGCAGCAGAGTGACTTCACCTCTGAGATTATTATCCCTATAAAAGCTTCAGTATCTCTCAACCTTTTGTTTGATTTTTTTTTTTTGGTTGTGTTTTTTTTGGTTGGTTGGTTTGGTTTGTTTGTTTTTGTTTTATCATCACAACTCAGTGCAACATAGAGTGATAGTATGCCTCAGGCTAGAGTAGAAGAACTAAAGGTGGGAGAGACCCCAGAGAGTTAGCTGTGTCAGTGAGTATTTAATCCAGAATAGTCAATAAGCATAATTTTAAATTATTTTTAAAAGGGTTTCTGCGTAGCAGAGAGAAGGGCTGAAAATAATTAAAGCTTCTTTTATAAAAGACAGGACAGCAGCGTGTAGGTGGGTGTAGCAACTTGGACTTATGGGCTGTAGTATACATAAGTTATCATTCACTTCTGGAAATGAATATATTTGTTTCACTGGAAATAACTTATGTTTACCTAAAGTTTAAAGGCTGCTAGCACACAGCACATACAAAGAATTTGGAACATGTGGCTTCAGTATAGTTAGTATGCTAATATAATAAGTCCTAAATTAAGGAAAAATTCTAGATTATTTTTTTTCCTCTTGTAGAGATGATGTAAATTAGTAGATCTTTGTTAGAAAAAGAAAGGGCTGGCAAAAGGATGCATCAGAATGTGAAGAACTTGCCCGTTTTCTTGGCTGCCTAACTTTTTTAGAGTTACGGGTATTTTACTTCTTTGCTAAGTCAAATTTTTACCTTTTTAAAACAGTTCCAGTAAGTACAGTCTTGCTGAACTCCAAAATCATACCAAAGCAAATAATTATTAGGCCAAGTATCACTAAAGATGACTGCAACAGCACCTAAGCACTGTGCTTACAAAAAGACCTAAAAATTCAGCCTGTTGGCTTAGTGTGGAGAATGCCAAACTCGCAAGCACTTCTGGTGATGCTGAAGAGCCACATCTATGGTGGGCTGCTGGTTCCTGCTGGGCTGAAGCATCAGGCTGCTCCAGTAAGGGGCACAGCCAAGCATGTAGACATGCCCAGTCACAAGGGCTGTGCCAGTTCGGAGTGAGCCTTACTGGTTTAGTAACGAGCTCCTGGCAAGTGAGACATACTGATGACTGCAGGAGGTTCTTTTGTCACCCTGCTCTTAACCTGGTGTTAGTTTTCCTTAATAATGTTGGCAGAAAGGTAAAATACAAACCAGGTCTTGTACTATGCTGCTGGTTTTTCTCCTGGCTTAGACCAGTGTTACTACAAGCTTCTCCTAGGAGCATCCAGGCCTTTGCCTTGCATAGTAAGTCTGTCTGTTTTAAAATTAACACTTCTGTTACTATTGTATTGCCTCAAAGGATACTGGTGCTTTTATTGTTACCACCCTAGAAGTGCCTTACTCCTTTTCCTCCCTTTGTACAGACCTACTGAAGTTTTGTTGCTCAGAAATGTGCTGCTTTTAGTTCTTCATAGAAAATGTGTTACTGGTTCCAACCAGGGGTACTTTGTCATATCGATGTGCTCTTGCTATATATAATATAGCATTTTACAAATAAATGTAAGTTAGGTAAGTTTTTATTGAAATCATTTTTAGAGGGAGAAAGCTGAGATTTTATAATTAGTTTTGCTTCTGTCTTGTGCCCTTCTCTGTCTGCGCTTCCTCCACGACAGCTAGCTAGCTAATGAGGAGTGAGGAGTGGAGGCTCTTAGGAATGGGTGCTTCTGTACAACCACCTCTTCAGGGCATTTGTACATGGGGCCACAGTTAATGTGGCCTCTGCTTCCCTCCCCTGCTGGGAGCCCTACATGACGTGGTTATTCCATCACCGCAGTGGCACCACAGTTCCTGTGCAGCTCTCCGTTAAGAGGTTACCACTTTCCTTCAATCTACCTGCATAATTGCAGAGGAATTCACTCTGGAGCCTGTCTCGGGCAAAATGGTAAGTTCAAAAAAAAAAAAAAACAGACTGACAGACACATGCCACTTCACACCCCTCCAGCAGGGACAGGGGGTATGGCAGAAACGGGGTCTCCTGCTGACTGACAAAATCATGTCTAGCCTACCTGCACAGATGCTGTAGGGAGCCAAATCTGTGCCAGGAGACAATATGAGTAATTATCAGTTAGAGATTGATTTTGTTCCATGCTTGTACTCTGATTAGTTATGGCATAGCAAGAGTGAAGTACTGGTCTTGAGACAGGAGCATGACCACACAGGAAAAGTTTACAGGTTCTGAGGATGAACTACACTGAGTAATAATATATATTAATAAAGGTGAACAGAACAAGGGAAGGCCAAGGGAAAAAGGACAGCACAAGTTTCATATGGACAATCAGATGAAAGCGTGCCTCACCCTTTCAGGACTTAGGTAAAACATAGGGAAAGATCTACAAACTGAAAATGCTGGTTGCTGTTCCTCTTATCCCAAGAGTGAGGGTGTTCTGCAGAAGTCACAGCTACATTCTTAACATGGTTTTCATACAGAAGTCCATAAGGGACATTATTGTGTCCTGTCTGTTCAACGTTATGAACAGGCCAGAGTAGGAAAGAATCAGAGAGTCTTTTCTAAAACAAGACTTTTTTTAAAAGAAATATGCTTTGCCTGTGAGCTTTTAAAGATGAAACAGTTGCTAAGTACCAATTTATGTTAGGTGTAATTTACAGGTAAAGGACTGACTGAAGGCAAAATAACAATTAGAGATACTTTATTTTTTACTAATTACATTGATCACTGTTTTTCCACGTGCATGTCCTCCTTCCAATTTCAGAAAGGCCTTTGGAACTTCAGAAAAAGTGAAGACTTCATCAATAACTGGTTGAATCTACAGAAAAAAGAAAGAGGCACTATATTAGGAGTAAAATAACCCATCGCCTTCATACTTCGGAAGCGTACGCAGACAGGAGGAATATTTCTTTACAGTATTTGAGGCAGAAGTGGCCAAATAAGGTAGTCACTAGCTTTTAATTTTTTTCAGCAACCCCTCTAACATGCAGAAGGCTTTCTGCTGCTCTTTGCCCAAGTTCTGAAACATCTCTACCAGCACAGTTTGGAGCCCTCACCTGGGACTCTTCACAGTAAAGTCACCATACAAGACTCTTCCAAGTTCCTTTTAAAAGCTGACACTGTGGTTCAACTTTGTGTTGTCCACAATGATACACTGAGGAAAAGGAAGAGTATTTTTTTTTCCTCCTATCACTACTGGTTTTCTTGTTAAACATAAGAATTTTCAAGCGGTCAGATGTTTCAAAGATACCTATAAATGTAGTGCCTACCTGCATCAGCACACAACTCCGAACCCCTAACAGACTTGGCCACAAGTGAAGTAAAAAAAGTCCACAAACATTTGTTGCTGAGTCATTTAGACACAGTAGAAAACTGGGCTCCTGTATATTCCAGCAGGCATACATCATTAAGCCCTGCTTGCATCAACTGCAATATTGGTGTTAATTTTGTAGAGTAGTCTTCTGGATTGTTTAAGACTCATTTCTTAATAATGACAGTGACATTGCCCTATTCCCTGTTCCCATAAAAATCCTATGAGCATTTTCTTTAGACATCATAGTGTACTGACAGAGGCAGAGAAAACCCAGCTGCTTCTGTAAAACACTTGTCGCCGCTGGTCCAAGGGAAGAGGCTTTTTCTGTCAACCTCCTCCCAAAGATCCTCCCTAGCCTGAGGTCGGTCTCTAATCTTGGGTCCCTTCACACCAGCCCAATGCACGTTCCTGCACTGACGAACTGATCCTAATCCGCTTGCCAGAGGAAAACGCGAACAGTGGGTGAGCCTGCAGCTAACTCCTGCGGTAACGAAGGCCTGAAGTAACAAAGATCCCAACACCCTGTTTACTGTGTCAGGGAAGGAGTAGCTACAGGCTTTTTTCTCAGAGCTAGTAGCATGCACGCCGTCTGGTAACTGCCCTCTCCAGGTAGGACGTGCACCTCACTAAACAGAAAAGAAATACAACAGCAAGAATGACACAATTTGCCAGAAGGCAAGGGGTATGTATTGGATGTGCTTCTTAGAAGATGAACGTGCAGCACCACCAAGGAAAGGTTTTCATATATACACATTTTCCAGGCAGCAGCAGCAATGACCACCCAGCACCCTCCCCAACAGCACAACACATCCCATCGGGCACTCGTCTGTGCTCAGGCAGGTCCTTTTCTCAGCTCTTAACTTTTTTTTCTTTATTAATACACAGTGTCTTACCTTGAAGTCCACTCATTACGCTGAAGTAACTACTGGTTTGCCCATTCTGAACAAGTACCCCCAAGACAGCAGTAGTCAATTACATTGCAGTAATCTCCCCCTCTTCTCACAAGACTTTCCTTTTTATTTTGTCAAGGCAAGCTCAGCAGTAGTAGGAAACATTACATGGCAGAAAAGGAGGAATGAATTAACCCCCTCCCAAGCACCTCAGAATTAGCAGCCAAATTGCTATTCAAGTAACTGTGCAAACAGATACACTCAGTAAGTGCCTCAAACTTGCCATGCTGCAGGGTGCAAGGCTGGGTAATTTCTTCCCCTTGTTCTGCCAGGACAATCTCTGTCAACAAACCTCTATTAAAGCCAGTGGTAACACAGCAGAGAAGCCACAGAGATGCTGCATAACACTTTCTGCTGGGAGAAGAAATGTAGGGCGTGAATGATCAAGTTCAAGACCAAATGGTGTTTGGTCAGCATCCAGCACGGAATGGAAATGTCACCACAGTCATCAGCAGAGTCAGGGATGTGGACCCAGACCTGCACTAACAATGAAGACAATGGCTTTGGGTAAACTGAGCATCTGAGTAAACTGCAGCTGCTGTGCCAGTCAGCAGGAGGAACATGCTGCTGATCAGCAGTGCCTCTATAGAGGGAGACCAACCCTTGCTTTCATAGCAGAAGCTTCAGGAAAAAGCAACTCAGTAACCTTGCTGAGCCAAGCGCCAGTGCAGCACTTGTAGCAGCACTTACTGTTGGCGGCAGTTACGTACAAAGCTGTGCTTCACTTAAGAAAAAAAGAACAGAGGAACTCAGCCTGCTGGAGCATGGACACATGACCCCAGCAGGACAAGAAGCTGGGAGGAGGGGAAAGGTATCTGGGGAAGAAAGCAGTGCAGCCGCACAAGGGACGTCAAGCCCAAGGAATGTGAAGCACAAGGGATTTCAGGGAAAGGCAGAAGTTGTTTCAGATACCTGCAGCAACCGCAAAAACAATGAACAAGATGCTTCAAGTGTTCTGCCAGTCACTGTGGTTTGCGTTTAGAACCCTGAACGTTATAACAAGGTATGTGATGTCCTCAGACCATCAGGTAAAGTTCAAAGGTTTGCATTTGAAAACCGGTGACACAGGAATTCAGAAGGACCCTGAATTCAGCCTCACCCTTCAAAGCACTGTGTGTACTGCAGCCACCCCACACTCAAAGCCCATCTGCTACATTGATATAACCTCTAGCTCCATTTAAACGCTGGCTTTAGGCAGCGCTATAGAGACACATGAATACTAAATTGATGATCCTGACAATCTAGAGCATTAAACATTTTATCTGGCTGGCTGGTCAGCCCCATTGTTTGAATAACCCTGAAAGGGCTGACCATGTTGCAGCACAGTGATTCACTCAGCCTTTACCATAATCCACTGACTAAGATAAAATTTCTTCCTGTGAACAGACAAACAAGTAGGGGAGCGTCTGCTGTTTGCTGAATGTGTGATAATAAATGGAGATTAACTGGATAATAAAAACACTGGCTATTTACAGCCACGCATCAGTTCCTTGCCAGAGGACACCTATTTGTTCAGGGAAAAAGGATTAAACTAAAGTCTGGGAGAGAAAGGACTACACACACCCGCATTGAAATCTTTATCTGAAAACAGACTGGGCCTGAAAGATATTTTCTTCCTCTTCATTCTCTCTGATGCAGGACATACTATAGAAATGAATCTCAGATCTCTTGAAATGAACTCATGTGTTTGGAAAAACAGAGCAATTGCTGATGCTGATTGAGGCTATCCTACATAGGGCACGGAAGTGGCATCCCAGCCCATCCATCTCTGAACATGGCAGGCAGAGCACAGGCACTGGCAGTGACTGGTCAGCAGGAACATGCTCCTGCTAATGATAAATTCAAGCCCACCCTCAAAGGTCCCCATTTCTGTGGTGGCAAGGCCACAGTCCAAATTTATCAGGAGGAGATAAGCAAGGAAACGCGAAGGGAATGAAGATACCTCTGCCCCTCATAGGAGCAGCAAGGCACTCCAGTGAGTGTGGAGCTGCTTCTTGACACTGGAGGGAGAGCTAGAGCCTTGCACCTCAGAGCAAGCCGAGTTCAAAGCAGAGAAGAAAATAATGTCCCCTCACTCCAAGGGCAATGACGGTGCATTGGCTCTCCCCCAAGTCTGCAATGGGTGGCCGGCGTCAAAACCGCAGGCCAGCCTGGCTTTGCAGAGTGCCTCCTGCCCAGCTGCTGCCTCCCTGTGCACACCCTCCTTACGCCTCCGTAAGCAGCCGTCAGGTCTGCTCACGGCCTGTGTACGTGCTGTGGAAAAGATACTTGCATCTGCACGGAACAAGAGCTGTGATGTGCTCCACCAGACACCAAAATCCTCTTGAGGGCCTGTCATAATGAAAAGACCTGCTTGCCATTTTGACTAGCTGAGTTAGAAGATAAAGGCTGTCTTCCTCCAGAAACTACCACCACATCCAAATCCAGTCTATGAGCACAAGTGCAGAGCTTGATACTTTCCTTTGGCCTTCAGCGAGTCTCCCTTCAATGTCAACGAAAGACTTAAACAGAAATCACTACAAAGAACAGTCCCTGCCCTGTAACTGGATATGTAGGTACCTGTTCAGTACTTTACTGTCATCTCATGGAAAAAATGGAACACTGCTGTTTCTGATATTTCTTCTCTTTAGCTGAGCATCTCCACTGCTGTACTCAAGTTCCATGTTCTTTGGGTCTTCATCCCAACCCTTTCTTCATCCTTCCTTCCGCTTCAAATGGCAGGCAACAATGTACGTTGAGCTTCATACTACCTGACAACATTAGGTTCTAGGGTCAACCCTCAACGAAGGCAAAAAGTTCTTACCTTTGAGAAGAGCTGTCTCAGGTCACATGTTGTATGGGTAGCTTTGCAACCATACAATACTATGTTTCTGATTAACTTTTTCAAAGAATAAGCACTTTTATCCAATTACATATTACAGGACATCAGGTACATGATGTTTCTGTCCCAAATGCCTAACAGAAGTAAAAATGATCCAATAATCCATGCTTGTATCTCTGTAAGAAGCATGGTGGTGCAGTGGTTCAGACATAGGAATGGACCCCATGTGTCCTGGCATCTACTCACAGAATCACAGAATGTTAAGGGTTGGAAGGGACCTCGAAAGATCATCGAGTCCACCCCCCCCCCCAGCCAGAGCAGGAACACCTAGATCAGGTCACACAGCAATGTGTCCAGGGGGGCTTTGAATGTCTCCAGAGAAGGAGACTCCACAACCTCCCTGGGCAGCCTCTTCCACTGCTCTGTCGCCCTCGCTGTGAATCAAAATTTCACCTTATGTTTGCATAGAACCTCCTATGTTCCAGCTTGCACCCATTGTCCCTTGTCCTATCATTGGATGTCACTGAGAAAAGCCTGTCTCCATCCTCCTGACTCTCACATTTTACATATTTATAAACATTAATGAGGTCACCCTTCAGTCTCCTCCAAGGTAAGAGACCCAGCTCCCTCAGCCTTTCCTCATCAGGGAGATGCTCCACTCCATCATCTTTGTGGCTCTGTGCTGGACTCTTTCGAGCAGTTCCCTGTCCTCCTTGAACTGAGGGGCCCAGAACTGGACACAGTATTCCAGATGCAGCCTCACCAGGGCAGAGTGGAGAGGGAGCAGAACTTCTCTCGACCTGCTAACCATACCCCTTCTAATCCACCCCAGGATGCCATTTGCCTTTCTGGCCACAAGGGCACGTGGTCACCCTGCTGTCCACAAGGACCCCCAGGTCCCTTTCCCCTACACTGCTTTCTAGCAGGTCAGTCCCCAACCTATCCTGGTACCTGGGGTTGTTCTTTCCC
>JANHGN010011610.1:0-42969 GCA_024605025.1 Megaceryle maxima | reverse complement strand
TTTTTTGTTTGTTTTTGTTTTTGGTTTTTTTTTAATTTAATTTAATTATTTTATTTTATTTTTTGTCTCTGGCACAGGCAGCTGAAGTGCTGCCAGTAGTAAGCTTGACTGGAGTCCTGGCCCTGGTTGCTGCTTTTCACCTCCCCGGAGACCCTGCTCTGCTGGGCTGCCCTCCAGCAGCAAAGGGGCTGCTTGCTCATAGGAAGCAAAGTGCTGAGCAGCCACAGTGTGGTGGGGGTCCCTGGTCTTACCCTCCTTGAGGAGCTGTAAATGTACATTAACTAGATGGATGTGTGGGAAGGAAGTGTCTCCTTCTTCGGAGCAAGGTAATAATTTGTTTTGTGCGTGGAAAAGACATCTGTTCTCTGCATGGACTACTGAAAGAAGCAAAAGCCATCCTGTCTTAGCATCCCAGAAAGGGAAGGGCTCAGGCATTTGCCAACTCCATCATCCTGCTCACTCACAGCCACCTGTGTCCCTACCTTTAACCATTTAAAGCCACCTTCCTGCAGAGGCTGGCAGATTCACATTGCTCATGCACCAACCCTTCTTCCACTATTCCAGGCCCTGCATTTTTCACTGGGCTTTGGGTTCAATAGAGCTCTGAGCAGGCTGAGGTTTGAGCCTCACAGCCTGGGTGTTTCCAGTTGTTTTCTTGAGCTCTGCTGGTGCTAGTTTTGAGTTGAAGGGCAGCTGAACTTGTGAGTGTGATAAACCCTGCTGCAGCCCAGTTTGTTCAGTTATTCTTGTGAATTGGCTGGCAGTTTACGTTCAGCCTTTCTTGGCAGTAAGGGTGATGGGGGAGGAGAGTGTCATGGGTTAGGGTCAGGACAGCCTCTTAGGTTCATCACAGAGAGGAAAAAAAGGTAAAATACCTTTGGACTCTATCCAGCTCTTTGAACTCTGGAGCTGAGGTCCATCACATCACCTCTAAGCTGGTCCTTTCCATGAAGCTTTGACTCCAGGCATACAGTTTGCCCTTGTTATGATATGTGTATTATAAAGTGCACATAGGCCTGTACAAACACTGTATACACTTTTCATGCTGTTGCAACATGCCTGCTGCCGTGTGTGAGCACACTTGTGTGTTTAGATGCTAAAAACTCTGATACTTTAAGGAAGTTGCATCCTGGGAACACCCTGAAGATTTACAGAGCCTTTATCCCCCACTGCAGGGTACCTGCTACCTATGTGCTCTCATATACATGCTCATTCCCTCTGATTATGTGCTCTGGGTTTTGCACAAGATCTGGGGGGGAGTGGAGGGGGGGAAGTTGATTTAGTAACACTCTAGAGAGTTCCAGTAAGTTGCTTCAATCAATTCTTTGGTATTTCTGCTTTTATTTATTTTGCTGCCATAGCAGTAGGGAGTCACAAAAGGTCAGTGCTTTAGTTTGTTAATCAGTGCACAGGCATGTTACCAAACCCTCCCTGCCCCAGAGAGCCCAGGCTCTGTCTGGGCTGTGGGACAGGTGGGGTGTGATGGAGTCAGTGTGGGAGAGCCAACATGTCAAAGCTTGGCAAAGTCTAAGCTGTGGTTCTATGTTGCAGCAAGGAGATATCCTCTGCACATTTTTGATGTAAAAGCTGAGAGCCTATAGGTCAGACCCTTGAACCACAATTCGTTATTGGGGTTAAACGCCAGCCATAAGCTCCCCTTTGCACTGAAGAAAATGCACCTTAGTGACTCTCGGAGGTAAAAAGTGAGGATGTCCTTCCTCCAGTGCATCAGAGTGGGCGAGAGGACCATCCGGCTCGTGTTTCCCAGGGGTTTGCTGTAGCTTGGAGGAGACACTTGCCAATTTACCAGCAATGCAAAGGCAGGAGCGTGGGAGGGTTCCCATGGGGTGGTGAGTAGGAGTTGATAGGTTGTACCTCACAGACCTCCCAATGTGCAAGAGAAACACTGGCGTTTTAAGGGTACTTGAAAGCTGTTGTTCCTGCAGACACCACGTTATTCCAGTCCACTTCAGCTGTGGCTTCTCCTTTTTGCATGGTATAATTTTCTGCTTGACTGCCAATGAAAGCAATATGCTATTTTGATATTATTAGTGGTCTAATCAGGTCTAATCAGACCTTTTCTTTCCTTGACAATATCTGCCCTGCCTGCCTGGGAGCTGATCCAGCCTGCCTGGCCAGTCATGCAGCAGGATTTCCCAAGGGCTGTGGCATGGCATCCTCCTCCCTTTCTTGATGCTTGTCCCACTTACCAGGCATGGAGGGCTGTGGGAAAAAGTGAGCCTGACTTTGTCATCCTCCTTGCTCTGAAATGACACCTCCCTAAGTTATTAACTTGGCTATCAAATCTCAGCTGTGGGCTGAAACTTGGCAAAGAAGGATTTTGGGCAAAGTGTGTGTGTGTAGCAGGATATAATGGATTTTCCTGTAGGAAGCATTCTGGATTAGGGACATAAACACAGGAAGAGGGTTCACGTTTGACTCAGTTGTACTGCTCTGGGATGTGTATCCTGTAATGACTGTGAATCTCAAAAGCAAGGGTCTGCTTACCCCTTCAGTTCAGATCCAGTCCAGGCCCATTCCCATGGCCAAGCCTGCTTTCTCCTCTTCTTGCAAACGCAATCCAAGTGACCTGTCTCTGTTTTCCCGGCAGTCCCAGTGACAGCTTTTTACCTTAGAATTTGGATGGGAGAATTAATAGGAGTGGTTCTGTGCTGGAAACTCTGACTGCTGATGCTTAGAGGTGCAATGAATTGTTGTGGTTTATTTTGCATATTGAACTAGAAGTTATACTGGCAAACGCTGGAGCTGTAATGTCTGCTTTTACATTGGGAGCTGCACACTGTCCTTGTTGCTGTTGAGCTGATGTGACCAAGTCCTGCTGGAAGAGCTCCTAGGCCTTACCAGCATGAGTACTGGCATCATGTGTACCACAGCTGTGCTGCTGTGGGCTGGCATCATGCTTGGTGCTGACTGCAGCCAAGGGCACCGCTCTCAACTCTGTATTCCCTGAGCCTGTGGATGTGGCTGACTGGCTCCTAGCACACTGGTCTCTTGGGTCAATGTGGTGGTTGTAAGTCCAAGTCACTGTCACTCTGACATTTTTTCCTAATATTTATTAGTAGCACGTTATATGTTTAATCTGCCTAAGCAGATATTGACCTGAGGGACCAAAAAAATGGGGTCTGCCTTAAACTTGTCCCTAAAACACAAAGCAAGTAATAATCTTACAAGTCTAATGTCAGCCTGAACCATTGTCACCATGCTTTCAACTTTCTTCATGGCAATGTGATTTACAGGCAGGTCACTCGTCCTGGTTTCAGATTTCCTCTGTCGGTATTTGTGGGCTGTGCTTCATGCTGACCTGCTGTACCTCTGACCCCTTCTTGACAGCTAAATGCATGATTGAGTCTCATTAGAGTTATTCATTACAGTGGTCAAAGTACAGTAAGAGATACATGATTTTCTCCCCGGGAAGCTTAAGAAGTTGCCCTCTTCCCATCTGCAGGTTTGATATAAGCATCCAGATAAGCTGTGGAGTTATGCCTTGTCCACAGAGGGCAGCAGGTGTGTGGAGATCTCTTCAACCCAGCCTGTCTGTGGTGATGCTCAGAGGCAGCCATGTCTTTCTTGGCTTTTTGCCCCATGGCAAAAAAGGGAGAAGTGTGAGCTGGAGGGGAGCAGAGCTGTCATCTGAGCACCACCTGCTCTGCTTCTGCATGCCTGTGTCTGTGCTGCAGCGGGAGTAACAGCCCAGCTGGCACAGCAGCTATGGAGTCAGCATGTAAGAAACAGCTGGATTTCATCTGCCAAACTGACAAAAGGCTTGGGGAGCAGCTTTGAAAGGATAGGCAAACCTAGACCATTTGGGTTTGGCCCACTCTACCTGTGGTTCTATTTTGAGCTCCCCTTAGCATTAGGAGATTTACCACTGACTGTAGTGATTCTAAGTCTTGATGCTTTTGTACAACTGTAGGTGGACTCAAAACCATCCAGCCTTATATGTAGTGGTGGGGGAAGTATTTGGGGCATGCTTTACTTCTTCTAGTGTTCTGCAGCAGAGAGTAGTGAGGGAAACCCTCCAAGCACCAGTGTGGCTGCCAGCACCTTACTAGAGCCTGTTGATGTGGCCATACAGTGCATTGGCTCGCATACTGGGTGCCAAAAGGCAGTGTGGACATGGTCATCACTCCACTAGAGAAGGTGGTGAAATGCTGAAAGGGGAATTTCAGTTGGGTAGAAGAAAAGGTTGCTTGGCCAGAACCCATCTCTATGTTGGTGCAGCGCCATGCTGTGCTCTGACACCTCTCATCCTTTGCACACCCTTTTTCCCTGCTGGCCTCAATCAAGGAGAGATGAAGAAGATTTTCTTTTGTTTTGTTTCACCAGCTTTCTAATTTGAATCTCCTTGTCACTTTCTTGTTCCAAAACTACTTCTTTGGCAGGGCTGGGAGAGTGAGTCATGGCCATGGCCCAGGATCCTGCCTCCTGCTTTGGCCAGCAGTGCTGCAGCTGGTTCAGGGCAGATCTGCTGGTGATGCTTCTGTGTGCCTGCTAGCTTCAGGGGATGGAGGCACTAACTTGGAGTAGGGAGGCTTTGCTATAGTGAGTAAATGAATATGCTCGTGACCAGAAACACTCTGATTTATGATCCCAGACCATTTCCTAATGTGTTGTTTTCCAGGGAGGGAGGTGTTTGTGCTCACTGGATAACTTCAGCAACCTTCTACCAAAGGCAGGATCACTCTGAAAAGCAAAACCACATGGGAGATGCATCTACAAAGAGGCTGTCTCTAACATCATGAGCCAGAAAACAGACTTTCCTTAGAAATTCCTTAGAAATTGAATGGGTTTTGCAGAATTTGTGCTGAATAGGAGTAGCCTTTCCATAAGGCTTATTTGGAATGTGAGTTTTTTGGTTTTTTTTTTTTTTCTTTCTGCTAATGTCTGAGTATGTGCCTTGTGCTGAACCCACTGCTGGAAGCAGAAATGCAGCTCCAGTTGGCAGCACTATGAAATCCAAGGTTTCCTGGAGATATCCTTCCTTGTTTCCACCATTGCAGGACCCTGTGGGCCAGTTCTCAAGGATTTGGCTCCTGCATCCCACTGCTGAAAGAAAGCAGAGAAAGTAAAATATGCAGACCCTTAGGAAAACAGCCTGGCGATGTTGTCAGTGAAAATGCCAGTGGCTGCTACTGATAAGAAAGACAGGGAGAGCAGCAGGAGGGAGGAATCTTTTGAGTTTGGTGCCTAATCTTAAAAGCAAACAACAACAACAAAAAAAGCCCACCCTCTTAAGGATAAAGAGGACTCATAGAAGTGCTGTAGCCTACTTGAAACGTGCAGAACTTTGCCCACAACGTTGCGGACTTCCAGGCTAGCTTGAAGCATCATGTGTGCCAGCCAGACAACAATGAACCCTTTGAACACATTTTGGGTCAAAGTACTCTTTTCTTGGAGAGAGAAAGAGAAGGGAGGCTGGTGCTTTGGTTTTGTATCAGCAGTCATCTGTGGTGAGCCTTGGATGCCTTCTGTGGATGGCAGGCCTGGCTGTGGTTACTCTCTGGAAGCTGGTTACTGAGGGACTGAGGTCTTTCACAGCAGTGGGTCTTCTGTAGAGCCATTGCTCTGCAAGGCTTGAAGCTCCTCTGCCTTAGCTCTGCAATTTCAAAGCAAACTTTTAAAATAATGTGGGTGTCCGTGAAATTATCCTGCTGCGATGTGTCAGCTGTTGACACAGCAACATGACATCATGTCATCACTTATTTCCCGCTTGAGGGATCATAAAGCCTTTTTGCATGATTTGTGCCCATCTACTTTCCAAAAGCTGAGCTTTATTGTATCCCTCTCATCCTTGCTGCCCTCCTCTTCCAGACTTGGTTGCTGGCACCTTCCCTTAACCTTGTTCATTGAACTCTCTGGGCTGAGGGTATTTAAAGACCTTAGTTGACTTAGGTATGGGAAAAGGAGTTGCCCATCTTCTTGCAGGTATTTGGGGCCACACTGACCAGCTGTCACACAGGGCCCTGCTCTGGGCTGGCTCTTTGAACCACTGTCATCAGATACATAAGTACCAATTTTTCCATGGTGGCACCAGAAATGCTTACAAGTCAGCTGACCTGTTGGACACTAGAGAAAAGCACGTGATACAGCACACAAGATACAGCAACTGACTTGAAGTCGTGGTTTGAAGGGTCCAGGCACAGTGGGGAGCCTTCAGCCCAAGCCTTGAGGAAAGTTTGAATCTTGAGCTGCAGTGAGAAGCTCACCCTGTCCTGCCTGCATGCCCTGGCAATCCATGGTGCACAGCTGTTGACAAGCTCAGCTCGGGCTCTGGCCCTTCCTGGTGCTTCACTCAAAGTAACTCTGTTTTTTCCAGAGGAGTCAAAAGATGCTACTGCTATTGTTGGTCTAGTGTAAAATCCAGACCAGGATTGCTGGAAAATTGGAGGTCAATGTTGTCCCTCTTGACCTATCACAAGACAGTGCTTTTGCTGCCACCACTGCCTCATAAATCAGAGCCTTTTGACCTTGCCAGTGCAACTGAGCATCAGACAGATGGATGGTCTCATGGTAAAAGCTCTCTTTGGAGAGCTGCTAAAGAAGGAACTTGGTTTAGGTCTCATGTCGAGTAGGCTGAGGGAGGGAAACATCTCCAGATCTCCAGCTTGTTTGTGGTCTGGCAGCTAGAGAACTTTCTGCTGCTGTCACTGGAAACCAGTTTAGGTTTTGTTTGGTGATTTTTTTTCTTTCTTTTTTTTTTTTTTTTTAAATATTTGCGTCATTCCTGGGATGTTTCTGCTGCGCGCACCCGTGTCACAGCCCGGCAGCATGACCTCAGCGTGCTCTGCCAGACCTTGAGGGCTTGTGAGTACAGCCCAGAGCCTCCTGACAGGCTCCAGGCTGAGCCCTGCTGTGCCCTGCTTTGCTGGGATTTGTGATGCAACAAAAAGATCTGTGCCCTGTTGCCTGTTTCTTGGGCTTCAGCCTGGTGAACCATGCTTCCCAGGATGGGGAGAGGCTCAGGAGCATCCTGCACTGGGGAACCGCTCCCAAAGAGAGGGAGGGGAAGGATGTTGTTGTCATGGAAGCATCTGTAAATAATAACCCCGAGGGCTGAATGCAGTACTGGTGCTAGCTATGCAAGTCTGCCTGTGCCTCTGCTTGCCAACCAAGTTACCATTTAGGTTGTGTGGATTTTATTCTATGGCCCAGATTTATTTTGGATAGAATGCCATGTGTTTCCAGTGAAGTTACACTTGCGGTGATTTATATTTTGAATTAACCTCAGCAATGACCAAAACACATTTGACAGAAGTTCTTCACATTTTTACTGTTTAAAGCATATATATATTTGTGGTTTTTTGGTTTTGTTTTTGGTTTTTTTTGTTGTTTGGGGTTTTTTTTATTATTTTTCAAAGTATGCTCTGCATTTTTAACAGTAGTCTGGGCTGGGAGCAGATGAATGTTTTTCCAACAGCTTCTTGAAATGAACAGCTGTTGTGCACTAAACCAAATAGAAGGACTTTGTGGAAAGTAAGCTCAAAGTGATTCTTTTTAAAAAAACAAAACCAAAATTAAATGCAATATTATGGTTAGGTGCACATGCCAAGCAACTGAGTATATGAGACAATAGACTTGTGACTTTGGTCTCCCCCCTCATATTTAATCCATCAGTAGCTGGCTGTAAATCTATGTTTAGAACAGAAATGTTGGAAAGTGGTGCAGGTCCCATGTTCTGCAGCATGGGATGCTCTGAGATGTTGTTAGCAGTGGTGGTGTGCGGGGTCTGGCATACCCACTAATCGCTGCCTGCTCTGTGATCTACCCTTGCCTGCTGCAACCAGAACACAGGTTTAGTTTTTCTGGACAGCCATACCTGCTGGTTAGGCTCTAGGTTTTGTGGATTACTCAGACTGAGCAAGTGTGTTTTGGATCTTATGAGAGATTAAATATGAAGTTATAGATGTTTTCCCTAGTTCTGTCATTTTAAAGTTAACACCAGAATAACACCCGAGCTCTTTCTAAGGGGCTGGTGTACTGGAGAAGCTGTCTTTGGACTGAGATGCAAAATGCAGATCCTTCTCACTGGTTGTGAAAGGAATTCTCAGGGCTCATGATTTCCACTCAGGTGCTTGGGTTAAGTCCCATAAGATGTTGTTACATCCTGGCTACCTTGCTGCCTTCTGTGGCTTCTATTTTAGTCTCTGCCCTTCTCAGTTGTGGCCCATGGATCATCTTTAACCAAGTTAAAGGACTTTTGTGAACCAGGTGATGATTAGGATCCTTACCAATAATGTTTATTATTATAATTAGACGTATTTTCTTTTAAAAATCCCTACATTGACATATCTGTTTCTTTAAGCATTCTCTTCCCTGTGCCAGGGAAAACCCAGATTTGGTGCCAGACAGTGAGAGACCAGTTTGGTTCTGCTGCTCCAGGCCAGGGAAAAGTTAGCAGCATGAAGTCTGTGAGATGGCAGCGTTCCTCTGCCTTCATCCACATCATGTGATGTCATTGGAGCTGCCTGCTTTCTAAAAAGAAAATAAATTCTTTTTTGAGGGTTCCTGAGTTTGCAAATTGTTTTTTCAACAAAATGGAAGCATTTGCAGAAAGTGGGGGTGAATCAACATCTGGCAATTTCCTAAGCTGCCAGATTTTTTTTTATTTCCTGTGGATAAATGCAAAAAAGTATTTAAGTGAGAGCTTTGTGCACATAAACCCCTCAGTGTCCAAGCATGATTGATTAGGGACTTTTGCTATTTTCCTAATTCTCTTACTTGATCTTGGCATCATCCACCTTTTCCGTCTTAGCTATTTCCACTGGAGATGAAACGTTTCTTTGCAAAGTGGCAGGAGACACCCACCCACGTCGGAGTCTCCTCAGACAGACGGGCTGCTGTTCCCTGTGGATCATGGGGGGAGTGGGAAGCCACCCCTCCCTGGCTGCAGCTCAGGGCAGCAAAGCTGTAGTGAACCTGACCCTATTTGACTTCTTTCTAGATCCCAGTCTCTATAAACAGCCTTTTATGGTATTTGACTTTCAAAGAGGAACCAGGGTGTGGATGGGAACAGTGACAAAGAACTGCTTATAAATGAGCTCTTACAGGAGACCGGTGCATAATTTTAAGATCAACAGAAAAATCTTGCAATGTCTTAAGTCCTGAAATGACATCTGAGGTATTTAAATGCTGTCATTCAGCCTCCCAGCAGCCAGGGCCAAAAGATTCGTGCTCCTGTTTAATAGGGAAACTGAGTCATGGAGATGCCTAGTGACTGGTAGAAGAATTCCCAGTAAGTCAGAGCTAGAGTCAGGAATTAAAAGCAGAAACCCAGGCTCCCCTTGGAAGTGCTCAGAAAACACTGGCTGCTAGCAGGAGCATGACTTCAGCTGTGTCCTCAGTGAAGGCAGACAGCTTCTCATTTTTTGCATTCTAGAAAACAGTTTTGCCTCAGACAGCAGGTAACGTCTCTCAGCCTGCCTGGGTGACATCAGTGGTGGGGCTGCAGCCAGCAGAACATGTCAGTGCTGTGAGTAATATCAGCCTGTGCTTCAGGTAGATACCTGCCAGCACCCCTGCGAGAGACACCACCGCCCGTGTACACCGCTGCGCGGTACTCGGGTCCTGCTCCCCACAGGGTGAACAGGCTGCTGTTCATCCCACAGTTGCTGGCAGGGCTTCCTCCCTGGAGGGCTGTGATCCTTTGCTGGAGCCACACCAAGCAGCTGCTTTCCTCGTCTCAGGCAGGCAAAGCAAGCAGTAATGGAGTAAACACCTGTATTGTGGCTACAAGAGACACATGCATCCTTTAGGATGTTGCTTCCTGGTGTCAGTGAGAGCAGAGGAACTGTGGAGACACTGCTTGGATAGGAGACTAGTGAAGATCATCCATCACCACAGATGCTTTTAAGTCTAAGATGTGAAGAAGGTTGTGGAGGAGTGTGTCTCTACAGGGTTTCCAGTGAGTGTGGCCAAGAGGGTGTCAGAAGTTGGAGGTGAACATTGTGTGCGTTTAAGTTTGTCCAGGTTGTGGCTGGCATCCAGACTGACTGTATCTATATTTGCCCCCAGTACAGGAATCTGTGCAGACCAAGCATTTTATCTGCTCAGAGGTAGATATCTGTGTATTTTGTCTCTGTGTTTGTTCTAGCAGTGAGCACAAGTCTCCTCTCTGAAGTCCTGTTCTGCAGACAGCTGTTGCAGGTGTCCCTGTGCCTGAGTAGCAGCCTGTGTGGGATGTAGCACTGGGGGTCGGCAGCCTCCCTATCCAGGGATGTAGCATTTCCCCACTGCAAAGCACTGTGCTCCCAAAAGTGCTGTCTGCCATCCTGAAATGGGAAGACCTGCCTGGAGGGCCACAGAAGCTGCTACAAGCATGGCAGAGCTGCATGGTCAGGACTTAATACATGTCAGGATTAAGAGGTGCTTTGCTAAAGCACCCAGAGCCTGCAGCACTTCCCTGGTGTGCTGGATCTGCCGGGAAAGTCCAAGCAAGCATGCCAAGGAAATGTAGGCAAGGCTTGCAATCTCAAACCATGTGCGTTATAAATAAGCTGCATCCCTGGAAATGTGTTACTGACAGAGGCCAGAGAGGATGGTGGTATGAAAATATTCAGCTCTGTTTCATTGAGGGTCTTTGGTGTTTCCAGATTAGTGTTTGGTTACCAACACTGGAGCAATCAATGCGAACTGCTGTCTCTGATGCTCTGGCCTCCTTTCTGGATACTGTCAGACTCCAGGAGTACAGTCCATGGACAGTCATAAATATGGGGTATGCAGAAGGTGCATCTCTTGGTTGCTCTCAAGGAGAGACACGTGCCCGCTTCCTCCTGGGTCGCACCTTTGGCCACATGTGCACTGGCCAAACTAGGAGCTGACACATCCCACCCATGCTGTTTCACCATCTCTCGCAAAGGGAAAACTGCAGCACTGGGAGGGCCCACAGCTCTACTCTACCTTTCCATAGCTCTTTCCAGAGCCAGGATAATGGGATTAGTGAGGCTGTCTGGATACCTCAGTCAGAGGAAGCACAACTTGCCCTAAGCACAAGTCTTCCTCACCTCTCTTCCCCAAGCAGGTTTGCTGTAGGTCACTCCCATCGGATGCAGCACCCACAGCCACTGCTTGGCTGCCCACCAGGACAGGCAGCAGCTCCTGGGCAGCTCACAGAGTAAAACTGATGCTGCTGCAGTAGCAGATCTGGCAATCTGGTGCTACTGGCATTATAACTCCATTACTGTGTGTTTGTAGGGCTCTTTTAATACACTAATTAACCAACAGTTTGATTTGATGGCGATACTCTGAGCTCTATTACAAGCAAGCAATTGTAACTCCACATCCCAGCTGGCCCTGGGGCACAAAAGAGGGATTTGATGTGCAGTACATTTGGCAAAGGCTCCTTCATCCTACTGCTGGATCAAATGTCCTGATAAAGGAACGGAGCTGAGAGTGCTTGATTCAGTCCTTCAAGGAATGGTGTTAGGAGCTGGCGACTCTGAGATCTGGTTCTGATTTGCCGTGAGACATCGGGCTCTTTACCTGCAAGCCATGGAAAATGATACCTCTTTGCAGGGGCCTCGCAGGGCTCAGCTAAGACTAATAAGGGAGGGAGGGGAGATGAAATAGCTGTGAGAATTTATCGTTGTTATTAATGATACAGAGCAAAGCCAGGACATCTCTGTGATTAGTCACTGCAGTTTGCCTTTTGAGATTTGGCTGCATTTTTTCCCCTCCCCTACCCTCTACTAATCAGAGTAAAGTCTGGCTTTGTAGGAGGAGGGCTCAGAAACCAACCTTTCTCAGTGTCTGAAGAAAAAAGTGGAGTGTTTCCTGGTGTAATTAGGTCCAGGCTTTCAGGAAATGAAGGCCGTCTAGTTGATAAGTGTTTAGTAATGATTACCAAGCTATGGCTGGGGAAAGAGAGCAAAGTGTTTTCATTCCAGAAGCAGCAAATCCAGCTGAGACTTGTGGTGTGTCTCATGTATGGAGGCAATTGTCCAAGTGGTATGTGGCCTCACTCACTGAAGCATGAGCCAAATTCACCCTGATGTAACTCCACGGGAGATGCTGGAGTTGGACCAAGAGCCTGAGCAGCAGTGTACACTTCTCTGCAAAGTGTGCCTGGGCTGTCAGAAGTGTCATTCTGGCGGCTGGTGTTACTCTTCTCTCAAAGCCAGCAATTCTTCTCTCAAATTAGTAGCAGTGCTCATCAAAGCTTGAGGAGCTGGAGTAGGGTAAGAGTCACATTTGCAAGGGTAGAATTACATCCTCTCCAAATGAAATACATGTTTCTTCAGTAGTGCCATATAAACTGAAGGTGGATGTGCATGAAGGTGGATTCTTCAACATGCTTTCATTCTGTCAATCTCAGCTTCATGAATCAGAGGCTCTTAAGAAAGAGGACCTCTCCTCCAGAAATTTCAGAGTCAGATTTTGCTGAGAACACATCTGGCAGTTGCTACAGCGTGAAATCAACACAGTCTATCTCACATCAGCATACTCATCCTGTCCACTAAGAGAGCACCCTTAAGATCTGATGTGACTGTTGTATCCTGGATGAGAAGGTGGGTTACACCTATCCTGCCATGTTTTGTCTGACTTCATTTCAGGAGATACATTTTTGTGGGAAAACTCATTCGAGTTTTACTCAAGTGGGTTTGAATTTTAATGTGACAAATGTTGAAGGACCCTGAGGAAGTTTGCCATGCAACTGCAATGGCTCCTGCCTTCCAGGTCTGTAAACATGTGTGCAGGTGTATTTTGCAGCAACACCCACATCTTCTGACAACTCTAATATAGCCTTGCAGTAGATCTTTCTCAGCCATACACCTGCTCTGGTGAAAATGATGTACTGATGTCTTAAATCTCCAAAGTCCTTTATTTGTTGCAGCTTATATAACTGTGTTCCAGAAAGGATTACACAGCTCCCCAGAGGATAGGTCCATCAGTGGCTTTTAAGTGTAGTGGTCCAGAGCCAAATCCCAGTTCAGAAAACCTGTAAGCTGGCTGCTTTCGTGGATGATTCCCTGTGTGCCAGGGTCACTGGGTACCTGCCATGTCCTTACACTCTGCCCACAAGTGTCCACCTCTGGCCAGTGCTGGGGGAAGGTTCTTGGAAAACATGAAGCTTCAGCTTGAACTAGCTTGGCAGCCCGTGCAAGTAGTGACCTTTGCAGGACCTTTCCTTTGCTTTCCAGATTGACTGAGATTATATTGCGGCACCATGGGTATATTTTCAATACTCTCCTTGTACTTTCTCCCTTTTCCTGCAAACTTTGCTTCCAGCGCAGTGCCTTGATGCTGGCCCAGTAGAGGTGAATCTATCAGATCAGCACAGAATTTATTTTCAAAGATGACAATTTTCTCTGAAGTCACTTAAGGCATAACCTCAGTTTGCTCCCCTTTGGTACACATCAGTTCGCCACATGGTGAGCAGATCCCACCCCTGATTTGTAGATCCTCTTTAGTCTTTGTAAAATGCTTGTTGAATAGGAATGGTGATCTGATGATTTATTACATCAGGTCTGCCATGCCCTAATGTCCATCACTTACATGGAGGTTTCCAAGCATTCTGCTGCTGTGAGTTGTAATACATCGGTTTATGACTTGAGCCCTGGAAAAAGTATTCCAGAAACATTATGTCTGGAAAAAACATGGTAATTAAAATAATTTCCTTGAAGACTGTCAAGGGCTTTGGGTGAGGGGGTGATGCACAGATATGTTATGAGTCTGTTTTCTCATTGGGATTTCTGGTTTATTTGCTTCTCCCTTTGCTGTCCCATCATGGCTCAGGGCAGATGGAGATAACCTCTTTCTCAGGTAGCACAGTACTGTTTGCAACCCACCATTAGGGCTATGCAGGCTGCTTTTCAAACAAATGCTTTGGTGTTTAAATAAACTGACCATAATCACTATTGGAGTCAGTCAGTACCTTCTTCAAGAGATGATCTTTCCATTGCTCAAGGGAAAAGTAGGAGAGTCAGTCTTCAGGCTTGGGACATGGCTTAGATAAGCCATTTGCCAAAACTATTTGCATCAGAAAAGGGATGCAAAAAGGACTATCACTTTATGACTGGATAAGTGTGGCTTCCTGACTCCAGTATGGTAATGAGTAATCCATGCCTACTCTCAGAAAGGGGATTTCTAGGGGCACATGTATGTGTTTGGATGATGCTGAGTAACAGCAGACGAGCATACACATTTTCACAGGAAACTTTGTCTCCTGAAGGACATTCAACAGCTCATCATATCTGACTCTTTTAAAAGGTGCTGAGCCATTGCTAAACCTTGAAAAGGGAGGAGAGTTTCTGCTCTAAGACTTCTTCTGTTTGTCTCGGATTTTTGTGTTGTGTTTTTCTTAGGTGTGTTAGTAATTATTTCTATAGAGATACCAACAAGAAGACAGCTTGGTTAGGAGTCTGCCCCAGTGTCCAATGTTATCAACGTGACAAGGTGCAATGTCCAGGGAGGCAGGATGCTAGAGAAAATTCACATCTAAACTGTAAAGCTGCTGCTTTATGGATCTCGGAGAGGGAAGATACATAAAAGCAAGAAAAATCCAGAATCTGAAAAGCAGAGAATATGTGACAGCTATGCTAATTTGTATGCAGTCTCCAATTTGTGTTGCTGCATTTGCAGATGTACTGGAGTAATGTCATTGATCTTTTCTGGGCAGAAGTACTGATATCCAGCAGTTTGCCAGAATAAGCTGCTTTGCCTTATTTTTGTAGGCAATAGGTGGCATCAGCCTGTCATGTATACCCCCAGGTTATTGACCTTTGCTTGTGTAGTAGTAGTTCAGTCACAAGACTGTAACTCTCATCCCCTAACTGGGAGAGGATGTTGTATGTTACTGTTCTTGTAATGAAATCCTTTTCTTGTGGAAGTCTTTTGACAGAGATGTGCTGCAGCGTGCTTTGGCCTTCATCCTCAGAATAAACACTGTTAAGTTTGTTTCTGTGCTGGTGACTCTGTTGTGGATTATACTTGTGTTGGGATCTAAGACACCCTAAGATTGTCTGGAAAAGTACTGTGCGGTGACCTTCTCCTAAACATTACCCATTCCATCTCAGTGTCATCACTTTGTTTCACTTCTTTCATCACAGAGACGTTTGCTTTCTTTCTGACCCAAATCAGATGCCTTTGGGTTCCTAAGGCTGGAAGGCTTAGTGGAAACATAGAATATTGTTATGTTCCCTTGACATCTCTGCTGCTGGGGAGAGTGCTCTGTCTGCTTCCTCCTGTGACTCACGCTTACATGATGCACCCCCAGCCCTTTTAACTGCCTGCCAAGTTTGTTTTGTTCTATTTTTCCCCTAAAAACATCCGATCAGTTTTAGCCTTAATCAGATTGAAGCATTCCAGCCTTGACCTTCCTCCTTTCATGGGCAAAAGGCTTCCTTGCTCCCTACCAGTGACTTTAGCAAGATTCACCTCTTTCCTCCCAGCTATTTCTGAGACTATCTGCAGGGGAACACTGCCTCTCTATTATCAGTCATATCAGATGAAAGCTCCTTATTTGTGTAACAAGCTGTGGCCCACGAGACTCTTGCTGGTGGCCCATGAGGAGGGGGTAGTCACGTACTGCTTGTTCCCAGCTGCTCAATTTCATTAGTTTAAAAAGCACAGGCTAATCTTCAACTGATACTTTCCCAGGTATGCAGTGACTGGGGCTGCCACAGGGATGTTGTAACAGGAGGAAGGGCATGCATGAGAAAAAATCCACTCTGGAAAGCCTGGATGGCTTTAACACCCCAAGCTTTTAGTATCCAGTACTGCTTGTTGCCATTAGTCTGTGTCTTGTTTTTCCCATGCTCCCCATCTTCAGGGGCTCATCTCTAATTACCTGACCAAGGAAAACCCTCATGGGTAACCATCTGTACAGATTCCTGAGGACTGAAGACATCCCATTTCTTCCAGTGAAAATTATAAGGAGACTTCCTACTTAACTTTCAGACTATGCTGGCATCCTTAAAAAGAAAGAGCCCATTTCTAGCCAGACACAGCTTTCAGAGAAGCTGCTCAGTTCAGGATGCAGGGTCTTTTCCACCACTGTGGCATGGCCAGTGTGTGTTGGCAGCATGGTTTTAAGTTTGCAGCTGGAGGAAAGGAGACAAATGGCCAGCTATCAGCTGATAGAAGTCAGTTTTTTTTCTGCAGAGTAGTGTGCTGAAGTCCACGTGCTGCCAGCATCTGTCTGTGATCTTAGCCATTGTCTACTGGCATGGAGGGAAGAATCCCACACACAAGGGATTTTGTACCCAAGCTTTAAAAACTCACTTCTAGAGGTTTTTGTTTTTGCTAGGAGTGCCCATACTGTCTATTCTAGAAATTTTCCCTTTTTGAAAATACTGTTTCACACACAACTTGGCCATCATCAGGGTATGTTAGACAGAACTTAGTGCTTACACAGGACAAAATCTGGCTCAGACTGATTATCACAACCAGTCAGACCTAAGGCTTTGTAAACACAAACACACTTCCCACTGCTTGCTCTGCAGATGAATCCTGCAATGTCTCAGTGTGTTTGAGATTTATGTGGGAAGGGTCCTTCCTGCTGGGAAGTGGTTTTGCAAGTCACTTGCTATGAATAATGCCTTACTCCTTGTGCAGGATTTGTTACCCCATGTGTGCACTGAAGCATATAATGCACAGACAGAAACATGAAAATCTTCATTCTTACCTGCCTGCAGACAGTTCAGGAGGAGCATGTCAGCAAGGAAGGAAGGATGGATCTTGGTCTAATTTGCTTTCTTAATGCAAAATGTCCTTTTCAGGCAGGGGTATGCAATCAATCTGCTTGGAACATGCACAGGTACACTTATGTAAAATACTGACAGCATGGCTCAAGTGAGAGATTTGTTAGGAAACTTGATTTCTGTCTTAATTAATTGAAATAATTTGCTCCATGAAGAATGCTGAAGTGGTTTGTTCAGTTTGGTTTTAAATTTCCAAGTATCTGCCACTTTCTGGAGACTAACTCAACATCTGGTCAGCTCTTTTGACTATGTACCTATCAATCCACATATGTTTGTGTACCGAAAAATTACTTGTTGGAATAATAAAAAACCCCAAACCCTTCCTAAGTTTCCTTTCTCATGAGAAGTTTTCCTTGTGCTAATGCTCCTAATTTGTTCTGGTTTGGATTTGAGTCTAGCAGAGTGACTGGTGTGCACAGTGAGGCATGCTGGGGTAGTCTGAGAGGAACCATCCAAAGCACTTTTGAGGTTGTCTGCATTATGAAAATGGAGAAGACCTCTGAAAAGATGCTTGTGGAGCCTCCAGAAAGGCATCACTACTTGTCCCTGTCACATTTGTGTTAAGGATGGGGCCCAACCCTATTTATCTTGAGTTGGAAACCAAGAAACTGGTAAACATCTTGGAGAGTACAGGATGGTGTGTTAATGAACTCAAAGGCTGCTTCAGATCTTTATCACTTGGTACCTATCCCCTACTCTTGACTAAGGCCCTTTTCTGCCATATGCTTGCCTTGCTCTCAGATTTTTGTTTTTCTGCATGGTTGGAGGGTACCGTGTGGGTTGCAGACAGCTCAAGCATTTTCTGTGAATGTGCAATCCCATCAGTAGGGGGAAAATTTCCTGATTAACTTCTCTGAAGAATTTCTTTCTTCTCTATTTGCAATAATAAAATAGTTAAGATGAAATCATATGCTATTTATAGTCATCTCACTGCTACTTGCTTTTACTCATGCAGGCACTAAGCTCTACATAGACAGAACGAGATTAATCCTTTATGACACTGAACCTTTTATTTCCCTTGTCTGTGCTTACCCACTCCAGAGCCTCTCTCCTCTGCAGAGCCCAGTGCACTAAGCCTTTGATACAACACAGAAGCAGTGGAGCTATGGAAAAGTTTAGAAAAACAGTATCTGTTCAGCAAACTAGGAGTTGTCTGGGAGGTTTGAAACTTTGGTTCCTGTGTCAGCTGAATGGTTTGAAACTTCTTCTCACAAGCTCTATGCTAAACCTATGTACAAAGCAATTAATTGAGGTTATGTGCAGGTAGGTCCAGTCTTGGCATGACAAGAAACACTGGGTTTTTGAGGGATCTGACACATTTTCCAGTGTATATGCTTTACTTCTCTTCCTCTTCCCCAAAAGAAGTTTTAATTCAAGCTGTCTTACTTCTGAAGACACCTTGATGCAGAAACATGTTGGATTACAAGTCATATAAAATGCGTGACAGTTGCCAGTATCTCATAACATGATCAATGAAATGGGAAGTCATTGTGAAAAATAGTCTGAGGTCTTGGTTTTATCATGTCCCTTGGCCCCTTGTCTCAGACAGTCAGATTCAGTATTGCATTGGCTACATTCTCTCTAAACTCCTCTGGGTTTTGCACCTCTTTTGTATCCTTGTTTTTGCCATGAAAACTTCAGTGTGAGCTGGGAGCACCTGCATAGCTGTAGATGGTCTGGCTACACCTGCTTGGCCCCGTAAATAACACTGTCAGTGTTCAACATAAACAAAGTGTGGTGGTGGTGGTATGTCTCACTGTGCTCCTGGCTGCACAAGCAGACTGTAAAGCTGTGTGATGCTCCTCTCACAGACCTGGCATGATGCCTCTTCCACTTCATTGTTTCCACTGCCAAGCCCCAGAGCGCAAACTTTTGAGGACCAAAGTTTAGGGTCATTGTAGTTAAACCCATGGTACATCTCCTAGGGAAGGGGCCTTGGGGTTTATGCAAGCTTGCTGAGCGTCTGAGGAGCGTGAGATGGGCTTTGGTCAGAATCCGTCTGCAAATAGCGAGGGCAAATGTGAATTCAGAGCATGTGCCTGCACATGGAGCTGAGCCAGTATTGTGAGCTGGTTTTGGGGGGTCATTAGCAATAAGGTGAAGCCTCTGTGTTTCTCTCTGGGGGACACAGCAGCCAAAGTGATGATAAAATCAAACAGCAAGTTAGACATGTTTTTATGTTTTATTTATTTCCTAAGGATGGCAGGTTGGTAACAGTGGCTTTATGGGTACAAATTAGATTGCTCATCATGGAGTTTACCAGCCGATACATAGCTTGACAGGTACCAGATGAACTATTAAGAGACTGTTAACATTACAAGTTTCATCATTCACCCCATGAAAGCTACATAAAGGATTTTCTCAAAGGTTATCAATGGGAATTGTCATCAATTGTGTAGTGATACTCAAGATGTTCAGTTAAGGTCCTTTCTCCAGTCTGTGTTTGGTCCTGTCTACTGCTCTGGTTAAAACAGCCTTCCTAATCCAAGCCACTGCTGCAGGTTGGAAGCATCAGTCCCATTGAAGTCGCAGCCAGCCCTGTTTCAGATGGGAATGAAACCAAGCATTTGCAATTTGCTGAAATTCTTTAATCTGAGGTTTTGCTGCTTAAAATAATTTTCCTATTTTTCTGTGAAATGAAACACTCTTAACATTAGAATGAGGAAAAAACTCAGAAGCACTTAAGTGTTGTGTTTTCCCCTTCTTGGCTCTAGCCATTGGCATGGTAAGATCAAAATGGACAAGGTGTTCCTGAAGCTCTCTTGGTACTGGTGTTCTGATTTCGTGTATCTTCTCTGGCCAAAATACACAGGGTTTGGTGTGAAGCTGCTGCAGTAGTCCAGCAATCTTATTCCAGCAGGGTGAACAAGCAGACCTTAGAGCACATACTGAGGTTGTGATTCTGCAGTTGTCATTTTTTCCTTGCTGATTTTCATTCAGTGACAGTTGTACAAAGATCAAAATCCCCTTGTGTTACATGCTTGCATATGCTTATGGTCCCAGAGCTGCTTAACATCTAAATAAACAAAATTATTACCCTGTGGGAAAAATGATATTATTTTTATTGTTATTCATTGAAAACAATGGAAAATCAGACACAAAGAAAACAAAATGTTTTTTTCCAATGGCTGCACAGTGAGACTGTGAGAGGGCCAGGAACTGAGTCCAGGTGTCCTGAGTCCCAGCCCAGACCTTTAAACACTAAAATATCCTACTCCTCTAGAATTCAGAGTGTTTTGGCTAAAGTTTCCACGGAGTGTTTCATAATTAATGTCAGTGCTAGATTCTGGGCATGTCTTACCAGTTAGGAATTTGCTTTTATATACACACATTCACTTAAAAACTCCCCAAAACTTAACAGCTGTTGGCTTCTTTCTGTTACTTGAATGTTTCTAAGGCAAATATGGGACATGATAAATTGAAAAGTGTTGACTTGAAATGTTCTGCTTTGAGTCCACTTAGCAAACTCCAAAGGTCATCTCGGCTATGAAGAGCCAGGAGGATTAGACACAGTGTGAGCCTTGTTTCAAGGGTAGGAGAGGGGTTTTATTCTGTGTCTCGAATCAGACTCTTCCTATCTTCCAGGGGTGAATCTTATCCAGGAAGAACTAAGACCCTCCTAGGATCTGTGACAGTTTTTGACAGCTTTCTGTAAATGAACTAGAACCAAAGGAAAAGAGAACATTCCACAACAGACTATTGCAGCTTGCATCTCGAGGGACCAGTTCACTTGCTCAGATGCATTTGGTCCCTTTCAAGTCTGCACAGACAGGATGCCGTCTGTGAATAGAAACCTGTGGTGTGGAAGAATGTAGTTCTCCCTAGCAGCTTAAATAGTGGCTTAATAGCAGTCCTCTGGACCAGGTCAGCAGCTCATGTGTCTCCAAAAAACCTCTTGCCCCATGAACCTCTCTAATTACCAGCTGCAGTGGCAGTCCAACCTACACTCAGTGTGACCTAAAAATTCACATCGTGAGATGCTCTGGTCTGTCCGTTATCCTGTATCAGATGCTGTCCAGCTATGATGACAGGATGGGATTATGTTGAGATGAGCTTTTTCAGGTTGGGATGTATGTTTCTTAATAGGAATGTCTCAGTGTAAAAAACCAATAAATACTTCTACACTGAAGGCATTTGGAGTTTTTTTTGTGCTGTCCTGGATAAAAATTTCTTACAGTCATTTTGCTCACCTGCTAGGAAGTGAAGGAGTTATTCTGGAGAGTGGTGTCCTTAGGAAAACTCCAAGCAAGGGACTGGAATAGATTTTGTTTTTGCAGTAAAAGCTGGCTCCCCTGCATATGTTGTCAGCACAGAGCTAATCCTGAAAAACAGCTGAAGTTTACACGAGGCAAATTTTTTGCGTTGCTCTGGGCATCGCAGCACAGTGGTGTTCTGGTGTTCAAAGGGCATATGTGGGGAGCAGGCTGAGATGCCATCTGACCACAGCTTTCATTTGCCTTTTGGAGGTCTTCACGCATGCTTCCTCAGCCAGCTTTGTGCTGGCCTTTCTGGGAACAGCACAAGCAATTTTGGCTGTGCTGGAGCAGTGGAGCAGCAGAGAGGGTTTAGAAGAGCACTTGCCTGGTGTGGGTCTGGCCCTGTGGCTGGGCTTTTCCTCTTAAAGGTCTTTCTGTATTCAGGCACCTGCTTTCAAAATGTCTCCATGCCCCAGCAAGCAACTTGAGAGTGTGTCTGGAATGACTCATCCTGATATAAAAGTGCCAATTTCACAAATCCCCTAGCAGATCTGATCAGTCACTCAGGCATCCTTGAGAAGCTCAGCCAGAGATTTCTGACAGCCATGATGTCTCCATCTGCCACCAGTTTCACTCACGGTAGCAGCCTTGTTTGCTCTGCAGGCTGTGTTTGCACTCATCTAAATTGCCCAGATGAAAGTGCTGGGTGCTTCTCTGGGGGATTCACCGTGTGTCAGGAGACTTGGTGCATGTCCTGCTGTGCTCCACATCTTCCCTTGCCTTTAACCTGGGCTCTTAATCACTGTCCTCTCTCTCTCTCTCTCTCTCCTCCCCAACTTCTTTTTAGTGCAAAAATTGTTCTCAGCAGCTTGCTGCACTTTCTAATTCCCCCTCATTTTGAGAAAACCCAAAGGAAACCTGTTACAGTTTTTTGTATCTGCCACTTGGAAATTTGTGTTTGCAAGTGCAGAATCAAAGGGCATTGGCTGCTTCCTTCACAGCCAAAACATGCTCCCTCCACACTGCCCTTCTAAAAGGTTACCTCACAAAAGTCATGAAAGTCTTCACTCTGTGTTTTCCTGAGTCTTGCCAAGATTTATGTGCAGTAGGAAAGGAGGCATCATTCTGCCAGTTAAACAACTGGGGCATTTTATTAACATTGGACCAGAGACAGCTCCACTGTCCAAATAGGAGCAGATTTGCTGAGCGATGTGGTGTGAGCTCAGTGCTTCCAGAGGGACTCTCCTTGTCCACCCAAATTAAACCTGTTCTTACCCCACTCCAGCTACTCCTGCTCAGAGCAGCATTTGGCATTAAAAAAAGGACTTTTTGCCATGCTGTTGCTGCAGACAAGTGTACCCGAGCAAATCCTTTGTGGTTTTTTTTCCCTTAATATTTCAACACAAAGCTTTCATAAGGCACTTGTGCAAAAATGCCATAGGATATACATACACACAGACAACCTTCTCCTCAAGGAGAAGGCCCAAATTTTCACCCATTTCACCCACGTGGTTCAAAACGAGTTCTTGTATTTTTGCATGCGTATTTTAATTCTAAAGATGATTGCAAACACTTCTGTGGAGGTAACAAGCAACCTGCTGCCAAGGTGGTTGTTCAGACAACTGACAGTTCAGCCACATCTCTGAAGATAATTGTATGTCGGAGATTAAACTAGTATTTATATGCTGGTGATGAATATTTGTATGGCCTTTCTGAGCTCATGAGAAATGCAGGGTACCAGGCAGTTTATGAGGGCTCACTGAAAGAGATTTTGGGTGTTTCTTATGTCTTGGCTGAAAGGCAAGCTATAGCTGATGCTCATTAAGTGCATTCAAGTATTAATTCAATGTTAAGGAGTCCCAAGGAAGCCACCATCATCTCCTGCAGATAAGCAGGGTAGCCATGGCCTCAGCTCACATGACATAGCCTCTCTGCCCTGCTCCAGACACAGGATAACAGGATATGAAACTCAGGCTTCTCTGCATGTCTCTTTTTTGGTTCTTGCCATTTTGCCAGTTGAGTTGTCTGATGGGTACATGTGCAGGCTTCTGCACGTGAGCTATTGTACCATGATGGCAGCATAGCACAGATATGCCTGAGGTTGCTGGCTCCAGTGCCTCAGGAGGTGCCTGGCAGCAGTGGCACAGGATTTGGTGTGAGTTTCATTATCAAGGAGAACACAGCCTTGCGATGGCTGGCATTAGGCTAGTCCTGGTAAGAGTCTTGACTGAGCCTGCTCAGAATGCAGACGTATCCTAGAGTCCCAATTTTGCACCTTGCTGGTACTTGGTCGTGTTTGCTTTCTTTCATGAGAAAGTGCTTTAGCCATGGAAGTGGCTTCTCTCCTGCTAGGTCATGAAGATGTTTCACCTGAACATTTGTCCTGCTCCCTGAGCTCCCAGCAGCTGCTGTGGGTGTTTTTAGCACTAACATTTCTGTTTGTTTACAAGGCTCTGTCTAGGGCAAAACTAATGTCTGGTCTCAATTTTGAATCTTCAAATCCTAATTGACTTGATATACTAAGATAAACTCCTCTTTATATCTTTGCCACTATCAGTGGAGTCTGGCCTTTTGCAGCTATACATATCTGAGCTTAATAAATGGTCCCAAGTCCCCATTTACAAGCCCTTAGTCTGGACATAGCTCAGCCTCCAAGGCTTGTAGAGTGAGCAGTCTTGGCAGCTGCTTTCCCTTCCCCTCTCTGTCTTATATCTCATGAGAGCTTCTCTCCACCTGGAACTGTGCAAGATGTTGGAGTAGCTGAGTTCAGAAGATGTGGACCTAGAAAATAGGCTGGACCCCATCACTGATAGACCATATTGCAGACAGATAAGTGACCCATCTGTCTCTTGGGAACTCCAGCTCTTCCAATTTCCCTTGCACTGGGCTTTACTCTTCATTTCAGCTGCTTTCCTTAGCCTCTTATTCAGGTTTCCCTTGGTTATCCCTGTCATTGCCTAGGCCAGTGGTATCAAAAGGGTGTCAGAGGTGTTAGCATGCAGCATAAATCACTATGTTCACTTTCCTACATCACCAACTCACTTGCTCTTTCTTATCTTGTTACAGCTGAACAAACTGGAGGAGGCAGCAAATGCAGCTCACACTTTCTTCATGGCAAACCCTGAGCACATGGAGATACAGCAGGACATTGAGAACTACAAGACCACAGCAGGGAATGTCATCTTGGTTGACCGGGAGGCCAAGCAGCACATGGTGAGTCTGAGCTAAAGAGGTGCCTGGGTTAAGTGCCAGGCAGTCTGGAGAGAAGAGATTTAGAAGGCTAAGAGAACATCATCTATGAAGAGGGAGATCATTGCTGAGGTCTGCATTACAATACAGCAAAACCTACTCTCCCTTTCAGGCCTCTTCTGTAAGGCAGGCCAGCTTCTGCTTTTTTGTGGCACTATCTGCTCTTTGTCTGATGGCTATGTCCCCAACCTTGTCTCTCTCTTCAGGGAACTCTGAGGTCATCCATGGCTGATAACGTGCACCAGCAGGCATCTTTGATGGATGCCTCCATAGGCACTGAAGGACAGATGCAGATTACATGTGTTTCTTTTGAGCTGAGTTGTCCCACCTGGGCAGGGTCCAAGCACATGAGTGGCTGTGCTGGTGAGGGTGCAGGCTGGCAGGCAAGAGAGTGACTGCTTTTTACACCACCCCAAAGCAAAAGCCCAACTCAGATGCCAGGGCCACCCGCAACTTTATGATTTCACAAGAAACAAGGAAGCAAGAGTGGCCATTTGGTGCAATTAATTTGGCTGCTTATTAGGGGCCATTCTAAAGCAGATCTGCCTGGGTAAAGAGCAGTCTTTTCCCTTGCATTCAGCAGAGTTGTTGGGTAGGAGAGTAAAACAAAGAAAAGAAATGTTTCTTCAGATAATGCATAATCCAGCAGTGGCACCGAGGATTCCCTAAGCATGAAGGAGTTCAGAAGATCATTTAAGTGGTTTTATGAGGTTCCACTGGTCCAAAAGTCCACTGATCTCTTAAACATAGTTTCGTACAACTGATTGCATTTCCTAGGTACCTGGGGAGATGATTCTGTTCCTGCCCACTTGTACCTACTTTTTGAGAACTGCCCTGCAGCTGGCAAGGGCAGGATGCTGTGGTCCGAGAAGCATAACCCACTCATGGCCTTGTTTTCTGCCTACCTACTTTGCAGGAGGACTACAGTGCTGGAGTAAGGCACTATGACAAGGAGGAGTATGAGCTGGCCATTGTCTTCTTGGAGCGTGCGTTGAAAGGGTACTACTCTGAGGATGAAGATTGCCAGATCATGTGTGAGGGACCACAGAGATTTGAGGAGCATGAGCACCTGGAATATAAAGCTGGCCTCTATGAAGCTATTGCAGGTGAGATCTCTCTGTGTTTTTAGGGTTCTCAACTTTGGCCCTGCAATGTTTTTAATTATTGAGTTTGGGCATTTGGCTGAATTTGGTGAAGTGTCTTCCCTTCCATCACTGCGGCTGGTGAGTAATGCTGCAGGAGGCACCTGGAAGGCCAGACAATGCAAATCCAGAGGACAGGGTACTAGAATATCTCATCTGGGTCTTGAATAGAAGCTAGGCTAGAAGAATTATATTTCCAGATATATGGAGTGTTCTGTAAAATCTGGAAGTATAAGCACTTAAACATAAACTGCCTGTTTCCCCCTGTACACAGTCTCACATACCTCACTGGAATCTAGAAATGGCTGGCCTGTGTTTTTATTTTCTCTAGTTTTCAGTGCATATGAAGAGAGCAGCAGAATCCTCTTGGCCACACTCCAGATGGTAAGGAAAGTTGCCAAAAAGGCTCAGAACATAGATTTCCTCCCCATCCAAAAGGATGGATTTGTCATTAGCAGAGGCCCACCTAATTATGATCTTGACTGAAATCTCTGGAGAGAATAGAACATTGCTGTGTAATCTTCAGATTTGCATGTATGGCTCTGAGCCAGAGGGGATTAAAATGGTTCATTCACAGTATAAATGAGATTACATTTAATTAGTTGTAAGGGAAAGAAGAGCAATAAATTAAGGTTTGTTTGTTGACAGAATCCTTATTTATCTCCTCATAGTCTTGGAGTTGCATCAAGCTCTAGAGTTTTGGTTCTTGTATGGAAAATACTTCACTCAGATGAAGAATTGGTTTTGGTTTTGCGTAATTCTGTTTGTGTCAAGACAGGAAATCTAATTGAAATGATCAAGATGAGAAACCACCAACAATACCAGTTGGGAAGCTGCCTTTGTTTGGTTTATTTATCCATGCAAAAAACTATAAGAAGTATTCTAAGGGCTGACCTGGTACCAGTCTAACTGCCTGCTGACCATACCTGCTTTTAAAGCTATGACCAGGACACCAAGGGCCATATCAAGCCCTCCATGAGAGCAGCTTTCAGTGTCAAAGAAAGCCCACCTTCCTTCTCCTGAAAGCTGCTGCTCATCAAACAGGTTTTGGTCTCTTAAGTTGTTTCTGTGCTGTGCCAGTTGAGTGCAGCCACGGTGAGTGGAGAAGATGTTTCTGTGCTGGACAGTGCAGAGTGCAGACGTGGTCATGCTGTGGTGCTACACAACCCAGCATGTCACCTGGGGGTGAGAACAAGCCAGATGGTCTATGCAAATGCTGTGACTTGTCTTGGTCAGATACGCCTGGGAATAACAACTCCAGACCCCAGAGACAAGGGACCCAAAGAAACAGGGAAGTGAGGGCATATGGAGGGAGACGTAATGCAACTGTTTTGCTATAGGGAATGAGTGGTTCCTTACATGACAGCATAATCCAGCGTTTACCCCTGGGTCCAGGGCACTCAGCCCCAGATGTTTCAGTGGGAGTGGGAACACTAATACACCAGGAAAAGAGAGTTTAAGTTTCTTCAAAACTCATTTCTCTTTTCAATCCCAAGCTGTGTTGCTGCATGAGGTTGAAACAGTCTTACCTCTCCACCCAGGGACAGATGCATTTCAGGAATTCCAGTCTATATAGCCTGTTTCTGAGGCACCTTTGACAGTACCCAGAAGAAAGCAGTGCTTCTCAATGGTGGATTATTCCACATCTAGAATACTTAAATAGGTTTAAATTGCAATAAAATTATTTATGTGCTTTTCCTTCTTGTTTTACTTAATGTAATATCCTGGATGTGTATGGTAAATCAAATAACTATTTGGACTACCTGCCCAGAGCAAATGGGGACTGTTTTGAGTTTCCACTTGATTTCATTGCAAATTCCTTAGCCTGTTTTTTTGGCAGCTCTGAGAAATGCTTTGGTAGCTGAGCCTGTGGGATTTTGTTGTTGTTGTTGGGGGTTTTTTTTGTTTTTTTCTTAAGCCTGTGTTTGTTTCTTAAGGTTTTCAGTGGTGTACAGAGGCAGAGAGAGCAGAGTAGGTTTGTAAGTGCATTGCAACAAAGGCTCTAAACTGGAATCAGGTGTCAGTGCTGTCTTCAAACTTGTACAGCTGATACAACGCTTATATTGTGGACTTCCACCAATTAAGAAACCTTGCCAATGGCAGATGTTTACCACGTGCTTGCATTTCCCTGGAGATCTCTCATCTTTGAGAAGCGCAATCATGGGGATTTTGCTGCAAATATTTGCACTGTAGAACTTTCAGACTCATAGTTCAGGTGCCTTGCTTGGCCATGCTTTTGAAGCTGCACCAAACACTCTTATCTAAACCTCCCTTTTCCATCAGGAGCTGTCCTGCTGCAGAAAGGGAAGGATTAAAGATGAGTAGAAGGAAGGGAGTGTGGAAATGGCTTACATGTGACCACCATGCCTGCACATCTCCACTTGCTTTGTGGGCATCCTCACCTTTGACTCTTGAAGAGCTACCTGCCACCTGCACGTCCCTGCACCCATACAGCTTTCCTGGTCAGAATTAGCAGCTCCTGGCACACAAAAGAGATGCTCAGGCTCCCTCTACAGTTGACAGAAGGAGAAAAGCATTTTTCAAGGGGGACAAAAATGCGACTGCAACTCTCCATTGGCTTAGGAAAGGAGCCTGAGCTCTTTAGGTGCGCAGTCATCAGCTGGACCAGAGCAGCTTGAGTTGCATGTCCTTCAGCTGGGGAGATTTGACCTGTCTGTCCTTGTCTCTGCACCATAGAAACATAGAAACGTCTGGGTTGGAAGGGACCTCTAGAGGTCATCTAGTCCAACCTGCTGGGAGCTGGGACATTCTCAACTAGAGCAGGTTGCTCAGAGCTCTGTCAAGCCCCACCTTGAATGTAGATTGTCATCTCCCTCTTTTCTTTGCAGATCACTACATGCAAGTCCTGGCCTGCAAACATGACTGTGTCCGAGAACTCGCAACACGTTCGGGACGTATCTCGCCTATCGAGAATTTCCTTCCCCTCCATTACGACTACTTGCAGTTTGCTTATTACAGAGGTAAAGGCTGTTTTTCTGTTCCTTGCAACGTTTGCTGAGTTGTGTTACATTATGTACAAATTTGAATTGTTTCATGTGGAAATCAGGGTATTTCCCCACAATATCTGCTACAGTGATGCGGTAGCGTGGTCTGAAGGAGTCAGGATGCAAAGGACATGGGAAATTGTCACTTCAAATGTCAGATTGGCTGAAATGCAATTAAGTATTTTTGTAAGAGTCTTTTAAATCGTCAGTCAGGTTTTAAAAGCCCAACCTTTAGCTTAAACATTATTATTCTTTAAATAAGTCATGGCTTTTTTAAGGTCCCTTCATTTGGCTTTTGATGTTAAAGTTCTGGGGATTTTTATGTTTCGCAGTTTCTGAAACCAATTCATAGATTTTCTAATATACAACAGATATACAAATTAGCCCAGGTTTATCCCAAACTGCCAATCTTTGCTCATTATGAAATCTTTTAAGATTGACAGTGTAGCTGTGGATTAAAGTTGGAAACATTGCAAAATATCAGGAGTTGGCAGTGCTATAAAGTACTGCCAGTTGTGTGGTCCTGTATGGTATTTTATTACATTCTGTTACACAGAAGAAAATGTAGGCAGAACTCTGCTATCTCAGGCTTGTGCTAAGAGCTCATTCCTGAGAAGGGCAGAATGTGTGAGGGTCAGAACTGCTACTCAAACCTAAAGCTTCTTCTGTTATCAATGCAATAGGAAGACAGCTGGAGGAGCCAGTAGCATTTCATGCGACAGAAGCTTTTTTATTACTCTGCCCAACCAGAGTTTTATTATGGTGGGTAAAACCCCTCAGAGCCCTGAGAGATGCTGCACAGAAGTGAGACAGTTTGCTGCCAGACAGCATCCAGAGCGTCCATATCCTTCCTATCCAGTTGGATCTAATTTGGATACCATCTGACCTGGGCATGACCGCAGAGAAGTTGTGTCTCTGTGCCTCATTTCCCTGCCAGTGAAATGGAGTGGTTTAGACAAAGTTGCATCAAAAGAGCCTTGTACAATGCTGGGCTCATCCTTCAGCTGATGGAAAGGTCAGGCTGTGTCCTCCCTCTTTGCAGGGTCCCCTCCTCAGCTTTACCCCACTGTTCTATGTGAGCCCCCAGCACTGCCGGAGGGTCCATGCCACCCCTTTTCCTCCCCCTGACAAATGTTGTGTTGCCTCCCAGTCGGTGACTACATAAAAGCTCTGGAGTGTGCCAAGTCCTACCTGCTCTTCCACCCAGACGATGAGGATGTCTTGGAGAATGCATGTTATTACAGGGGCCTCTTGGAAGGTACAGTGGATCCAGACACCATCAAACCCAGAAAGGTGAGAGTATCACCTAAGAGCCCTTGGTGGGAGGTGTTAACAAAAGCATCAGCTAGACATAAAAGTAGCTTGGCAGCTTTCCAACAGTGGGACCACTTTGAAAACAGACCTGGAGATGCTGGACTAGCTGGGTAGGCTAATTATCAGGTCCAGAATCTTGGGGAGAAGCTGGAGGGCAAGATCTTCTTTAAATGGGGACTTCAGTGTAGCAAAGCCCAAGCAAGGACCGTAAGGGTGATGACTGAGAGCCTCAACAGCATGATTCCTCTGCACATTCAGTGCTTCAGAGGAGACATGGAGGAGGAATGCAATGAAGCACAGAGCAGAGGGCAACCTCTGTTAAGAGAGGGATGAGAAATATTTTCCCAAGGGGAGGATGGGATGTCAGCATTACTCTCAAGTCACTGAGCCTGGAGTTTAGTGCTCAGCCTGTTCTGCAGTGAGGAGCTTTGCTATCACAAGGTTAGGCTGGGGTCAGGCAACCAAACAGTATGTGTTCAGTCACCCAGCAGGACAGGCTTCCTCTCCAGTCTGGGCAGCCTTTATCTGCAGCCCTGGGGCTGCCTTTCTCATGATGCAGAAGAGAAGTTGCCCCATCACAGTCCTGCTGAGGCTCACTGCCCTTGTGCTGTAAGCAGTGGGTAGTCAGGAATTGGATTTTCCATTTCCTTGGGAATTCCTTGTTTTCCAGGAAAATCAAGGTGAATTTGGCTAAATGCTAAAAAAGAAAAGGGAAATGGTAAAAAAAGAAGACAAAGAACAATTATTTTTTCTCCTCTCAAAGTGAATCTAGAAGAAAAAAATTATGTTGACAAAAACATTTAATTGTTTCCAGTGTTTTGACATTTTATGTTAAAATAAACACTTGATTTTTGATTTGCAAAGTAGTTTTCTAGGAGAAAGCCCAGTGATTTGTTTACAAGTTATTACTTAAAAAAATTTTCCCCATAATGGATGATTTCCAGCTGGTTGTGCTTTGAGGTCCCTGTCCTGGTTCCCTGACCGCGTCGCAGGCTGCGATGCTGCAGCCCACCCACCGTCAGGCTCCATATGCTCCATGGAGAACCAGGGCACGGCCCAGCCAGGGTCCCTGCTCCACCACCCTGAACTTGCCTCCTGTTCTGCATCTGGGGCTTCTCTGACCCGTCTCTTGCCCAGATATTTAGAGGTGTTCCAATTTGCTCAGCAGTCTCTGCCAGCTATGGACATGTATTTTGAGGATTCAGGCTTCCTAAATGAGTTGCTTCTCATCCCCTCTTCTGGAGTGTAGTGGGTGGCTCAGCCCTGTGTCTGAGGTTGCTCTAAGGCAGGACTCAAGCATCCCTCACGTCACAGGAGTCTGCAGTGTTGCATAAAAAGCAAACACATCTTGAAGCACAGTTGCATTACCTGTGTCTTGTGAAAGCCACACGTACAACTATTCCCCTTTTCTCCTTCTTTTCAGGAAGCAAAAATGCTGCTGCGGCGCTATAAGCTGGAATCTCACCTCCTGCAGGTGGCTGCAGCCGGTCTCGGGTACACCTACAAGGAACCGGTAATGCCTGGGTCTGCTGTAGTGATGACCTTTAGGAGTTCACAGCCATAGGACCAGCTTTCCCACTCCCCTTTCCTATAAAGTGAGTCATCAGTGTAGGTGACTCAGGAGCTGGGTCTTGGCCTGGTTTGTTCCCTATGGGAAAACGGTGATGGCAAAGCAAGGAAGGCAGCTGCTCCCAGGGTGAAGGAGAAGCAGATGCAGCCTAGTTCACCTTTCCTGCCATGCTGTCTGGCTGTGTCTCAGTCACTGCCATGGTGGTGGAGTCAGGCAAGCTGAGCTCCCTCCTTAACTCATCATACGATGACAGTTTGGCTTGGGGTTACATTTTCCATTTGGTGACCTTGGGCAATTGCCCAAGATTGTGCGGGATGAATCCACACCAGATAGGCTGGCTGATGTTCCCAGGTTTGAGGCACAGCAGGTATCTCCCTGGCTTTGGCTGGAGCATTAAATGAAGAAGCACAACCTCTCTCTTTTCCCACAGAACTACTGGAACAGGTATGGTGCCCGCCAGGATGAACACAGGTGAGCCATCACCCACCCTGGCTGAGCCATGGCTTCACCAGTCCCTGCAGTGGGGGGAAGGGGATGTGCCTGCCACTCAGGCAGGGGGTGCTGCCTGTCCACCCCAGCACACCATTGAGGTTGAATTAGGGCCCTTTGCCCCTTACCATTACAACCATTCTCACAAGCACCTTATTTTAGCTGAGTGCCTCAAAAACAGCGATGGTCTAGAGGGAACCTGGTCAATGCGGCAAGTGGTGCTGTTTGAGTTTATTGGTGTCTGTGCTTTCCTGGTGGAAGCTGTTGTTCCTGTTGACAGAAAAATATGGTTTGCCGCAGGATGGGGTGAGGGCTTCTACTTGTATGGTTGTGACATTTGTACAAAGTACAAATTTGCCCCCTTTTTTTTTTTTTTTTTTTTTTCATTTATTGGTTTCCAAAGAGTGCAGAACAGCACAATTCCTGGAACTGGAGATCTGTGGCCAAGGTAATGATGTTCCTCTTCTCTCTCACTCCTCAGTGTCCCATCAAGTATTAGCAGTGAACCAGAGGATGGGCCCAGGCTGTCTCTGGCAAAGAAACCCATGCCAAAACCAGATCGAGAGTTGAAGGAGGGTAAGTCTGATGAAGGTATTTCAAGAAAATCAGGGCTTTTTCTTATCACTAGAGACCACAGACTGCAAAGGCTGGCCACTGGGCAATGAGGGCTGGAAGTTTTGTTTAAGAGACAGAGGAGTCTTTGATACTGCCATAGCATTTGTGGGTCTGTTGAACCCTCCAGCACTGCTCTGCTCTTGGACCTGCTTTTCCCACCCGCTGAGCTGCTCAGTGCTTTTGAGATTAAAATGTTCCCTGGTGTCCAGGCTGCAGAAGGATGGATGCTGAAGTCATTAGGTTTTGGGAACTCTGGTCCTGATACTCTGCTAAATGTGCTGGCTCACACCATATTAACAACCATTTCTGTTTGTAGGCTGGCTTGTAATTTCATGTCTTGGCTTACATCAAAACACTTGGTTTTAAGGCCTGTTGGCAAACGTTTCAACTGATTTTAGCATGTATTCAACAACAGAAAATACCATAACATCTCCTACTAAAGAGAAGATTTCCTCCATAACAATTTTCAAAAAACTATATTTTAGCCAAATTCCTAGTCATGCTCCTCACTGCAAAACAAGGGGATATCAAGCCAGGAGGTGTCGTGTGTCTCTAGTGGGCCAGCTACGCAGTAGCAGGCAATTACACTTCCCTGTCATGGGATGGATGGTTGTGCTTTTGGGGGAATTTCACAGCTTTCCACGGCTCAACTTGTCTTCAGCTACTCAGTGTCATCAGAGTGTTGTAGTCCCTTCTCTAGCCATACATAAAATAGGGGTATACCACAGGAAGATCCTGAAAAGCTTGATTAAGCCAAGAGCTGGTTGATTTGCATTTGTTGCCTGTTTGGTTTCTATAACCAAATAATTTCAGAGTGCATCTTTCTCTGTGTTTTCCTCTTTCTACATTTTTATTTTGGTTTGTTTGCAGAATGTTTTCAAGTTTAAAGAAGACTGAAACCATTCAAACAGAAAGTGAATTTTTTTGTCCTTTCAGCTGCTTCCTTTGTTGTCTTTTTTTTCTTTCTCTCTTTTCACTTGGAAAAAAAGAGAAAAGGCCAAAGGAATAAAAAAAAACCCTTCATTTTAATTTTGTGCTTCCCTTCTGTACTTCTCTCATTCTCCCTTCCTGCTTTCTGCCAGTTCTTTCACTCCCAAAAGTCCAAAGAATTCCCCAGTTTCTTTGGGCTGTTTTTCACAGAGCATACACACAAGAAACAGGTCTCTCTCTGCTGGTGCTTAGAGGTGGTGGGTGTGAAGAAGGCAGCCAGGAGCACGCTGCCAATATGGGATGAGGATTCAGTGTTCATGGCACAAGGCAGCTCCCACTAGTTCCCTGGGGGAGGTAGAGAAGAAACTGTGAGTGATGCCTTCCAGGTTCATCCCTCATGTTGCCTATGTCTGGGGATGAGCAACATACGAGCTGGAAAACTCAGCCCTGAGTTGGAGTGTGACAGGAGTTTTGACTTTAGAGCCCTGTTTCTGATCCATCTGCATTTATAATAAATGCTATTATCAAACAAGAACAGCAAAGTGAACACAAGGAACGTCCCATCTTTTGTGTTTCCAAGAAGCCTAACTTCAGAAATAAAGTCATGGGCTAGTGGGGGGGCTATGCCCTCAGGGTTATGTGTCCTTCATAGGCCAAGGAGACCTTCCAGAAACACACTGTGTGCTTCAACAGACAAGAAAAATAGTAATTATAAAAGCAGTGTAACAGAGATGTTTCCTTGTGCCACGTAGTGCTGTGGCTCTCTCCTGTTTTATTGCAGCTTTATAAAAACAGGTAATTTTTCTCACAGTTTAAAGGCATTTCACATTCCTCCTGGAGAAACATGTGGGTTAGGTTTTCACTGTTACCATTTCTTTCATTGTCTCTCTTTGAGTTGAGGGGAAGAGGCTTCAGAAGGTGGTGATTTAGTGGCCTCACCATATATTTCTGATCAGGCAGATTTCATGGGGATGGAGCCAACCTTCTTGTAGAGAGCTAATCTCTCTTTTCTCCTTGTCTGTTTACTCAGCACATGTCAAGGTTCAGTCGCCTTGTACCAGGCAGGAGCCCAGCAGTGTTCAAGCCCAGCCACAGTAGTATTTCCATCCCAGGGATGCTACCTGGGGCCTCCAAGATGCAGCCAAGCCATTGGCTTGTAGCAGGCAGAGGGAGGCAGCTGGAAGACAGGGAGTGAAGGATGGCAGGGATGACCTTTGCATCTCCTTTGCTTCTGCAGAGGAGGACTGTCCTCAGGGTCATCCAGCTCACCCACTCCCAGTCCCCCTTCTTGGTAGAGAACAAGTGATGCTTACTGCAAGCTCATCACCACTTTAGGGTTTTTGTGTGTGTAACCCCCCTGATGACAATTGCAGAGAACAGCTTTGCATGCCAAGCTGGCAAGATCCACAGAGCGAAAATGCAGTGGAAACTTACGGCCTCCATTGATGTTGGCTGCTGGGCAGTAGAGATAAGTTAGCTGGTGTCTCTCATCATGGCTCATCAAGTTTTGGCATTTTCAGACTGGGGTCCCTGCATTTGGAAGGAAGCTAATGAGAGGGCGGAAGATGCTGATGCTCTTGCAGTAAATTGATTTAATCTCCAGGTGTTTCCTTTGCTTCTGTTTCTTTTGTTGCTGATGTGAGGCCAAACTCTGCTCTCTCCTATGAAGCTCTTTCCCTGGCAGCACACCCAGGTGACTTCAACTGGCCCTCAGCCACAGTACAAGGTGTCACCGAGGCCAGGACATGTTCAGCATGGTTATTTATGTCTCTCTTTCCATCAGGGGGTCCACTTCTCTACAGCGATGTGAAGTTTGTCTACAACTCACAGCAGCTGAATGGCACCCAGCGAGTACTACTGGATAACGTCATCTCGGAGGAGCAGTGCCGAGAGCTTCACAGGGTGGCCAGTGTGAGTAGGCAGTGCCCCTGTGTGGGACATGACTTCCACCTGGGCTGAGTGCCTGGTGCCCTCCCCAGCATCTGGCCTTGTGAGAGCTGATCAGCCCCTGGAGAACCTCTGGGTTCATGCCTCACTCTTGAGTGTTGCAGCTGATGCCAGGATGCCCATGGAGAGCATCCCTATAAGACATGCATAACTGCAGCACAGGAGCTGCTGCTCCATCCTGGGCTGTTCTTAGAAGCATGCTGCAAGACAGAGCCCGTGGAGAAATAGCTCCTTGCCATGTGTTATACACAACCCCAAAGGACGTGCATCCACACCCTGGTTGAGCCTTTTCGTTCATTGTCAGCTGAACCTGGGAAGGGACTGAGGGTGCCTGAACATCCCCAGGTGGGAGGTGGATGGTTGCTCTCCAGCATCTCAGAATGGACCGTGTTCATGGAGAGCTGCAGTGCCTTTCCACCCAACTTATCTGTCCTGGTGAATGCAGCCCTGGGGAATTTGGGAAGAGGGTGCCAGGTGCTTCCATTGAAGCTCCACCTCTCCTGGGGAACCAATTCACCCCTCACCTGTATTTGTGTTTTTCAGGGAATCATGTTGGCTGGAGATGGTTACAGGGGCAAAACCTCCCCGCACACCCCAAATGAAAAATTTGAAGGAGCCACTGTCCTCAAAGCCCTCAAGGTACCACTGCTTCCCTCTTCCTCCTCTCCCATGCCCTCCCCCCAAGCCAGTGTGCAGCGCTGACCCTCTCTCACCCCATCTCCTTCTCAGTATGGCTATGAGGGCCGCATCCCGCTGAAGAGCGCCCGGCTCTTTTACGACATCAGCGAGAAGGCTCGCAGGATCGTCGAGTCCTACTTCATGCTCAACTCCACTCTCTACTTCTCCTACACCCACCTGGTGTGCCGCACTGCCCTCTCCGGTGAGGGCTTGGGGGCTGGTGGTGGGGCAGGGCTGGGAGGACAGGATGAGTTCAGCCCCACAAGAGGAGATGGGGGCTGGGCAAAGTCAGCGTCCCCACAGCATCAAAGGGTGGTGAAGAAGCTAATTTCTGGGGTGTCTCTTGTTTTTCATGTCTCCAACTCTTCCTCTTTTCTTCTCTCTCTTCTCCTGTCTGCTCTCACTGTCCCTTCTCCTTTCCACCCCCAGCTGTCCATCTCACTCTCCTGCAGAAAGGAACAAGCAGACCTGTGCAGATCTGAGTCCTCAGGTGTTGCCTTTTCTCCCCAGCCTTTCCTTTCCTCCTCTTACCTGTGAACACCACCCAGAGTGGGGTTGGGGCAGGCTCCCCACCATGATGGACCCCAGAGAGCATGGTATTTCCATTTCATCCACCCCTTCTCCTTCCCCCTTCCTCTGCATGGTCCTGCCTAGGCCAGCAGGAGAGGAGGAATGACCTGAGCCACCCCATCCACGCTGACAACTGCCTCTTGGACCCTGAGGCCAACGAGTGCTGGAAGGAGCCTCCTGCCTACACCTTCAGGGATTACAGGTAGGAAGGGAGGGAGGGCTGCTGCTGAGGACTCTCCTCGGGGCAGGGCATCCTGCTCTGCAGGCTGTAAGCCCTAAAGCTGGCACATCCCAGCCATAGCAGAAGTGAAGAGATCCAGCAGGTAGTTTTTGGTGGCAGCAAGTGTCATTCCTAAGTGTCAAGCCAGAGTTTAACTGTAATGGTTCTGTGATACTTCAGGGTCAGGAGATCCCAGCTCCGGCACACAGGGTTGTGTCTCTGTCAGATGGTTTTGGTGCAAAGCAGGAGGGTGAGAGCTAGTAGGACCTGGGGTACGTATTGAGAAGTGTTCCCTAGCCAAGAAGAGATCTGCTGGTTCTCAGCTGTGGCTTCAAAAGGGTCAGTTTGGGTGGCCCCAACCAGCTCCACAGCAGGACCTCATCTGCCCGCCAGACCATGACCCACATGTCAGTGGAGCGATGCAGGATCTGCCCCAGAGGCAGGGTCAGTCCCAAGCCCTCCCTGCTGCTCTTCTCACAGGCGTCTCCTGCTTCCTCCCCAGTGCCCTCCTTTACATGAATGCAGACTTTGAAGGAGGCGAGTTCATTTTCACGGAGATGGACGCCAAAACTGTGACGGTAAGTTGGTGCTGTAGCCAAACGCCGTTCCTCAGCAGCCTGTGCTGGGGCTCTGGGCTTCCCAGGCAGCCTGTGGCTCCTACCTTGCAAATAGCCCATACAAAATCCTGCTGGCAGAGATGCACAGACCTTCTGTGCCCTGCCCAGAGGCTGGACTTTGCAGGAAACCTGCAGATCAGATGGCCTGCTGGGAGTTGTCCCTGCCTGGAGGGCCACTGAGCTCCCACCCGGTCGTGTGGCCAAATATGAAGCAATGCCTCTGTACATATGCAGAGTCTGGCCCAGAGCAGGTCACAGTAGTGGACATCAATACCTGAGAAGGATGGTGCTTGGGTACAAGCCCCAACCTCTTCTGGGCACCCCCTCCATGTTTGGACAGAGGATCTGGGCACCATGCTGGGGGCTCTGAAGTCCAGTAGATGCTGGAAAGTAAATTGCATCTACCTAAAACCAGTGCTAGAGAGTTGACTGGGTTGGCACTTCTGCCCCTGAAGTCCTGCAGGATACCTGTTGTGGACTCATCAGAGATAAGAAAGAGAGTATAGTGTTTCTCAGACTGTGCTAGGGTTAGCCTGAACCTTCCTAGAGCTATGCAATGGCCCTGTTTTGCTGTAAGTGGTCATCTGCAGGCTTTGCAAGGACTCCATGCCACCATCTATCTGCATGATGTCTGCACAGCAGGACCAAGCCTCACACCTCCCTATTTACTGCACACATTTTTATAGTCATGCCCAGAGCTCTGCAGTGTCCTCTAGAGCAGCTCACCAGGTCCTGGGGCAATGTGGAGAGATGCCCAGTGAGGTCCCAGGCCCTGGATGATGGCAAGCCCAGACATGGGCAGCCACACTGCTCCTTGCCACCTTGGTGTTGCCTGTTTTCTCACAGGCCTCCATCAAGCCCAAGTGCGGGCGAATGATCAGCTTCTCGTCGGGCGGTGAGAACCCCCATGGGGTGAAGGCAGTTACCAAAGGCCAGCGGTGTGCTGTGGCTCTCTGGTTCACCTTGGACCCTCTTTACAGAGAGCTGGTGAGTCCCTCCATCGTGATATAAGGGGAGGTAGGGGGTAGTCAGCATTCTGGAGGAACCGGGACCATCTTGTGCTTCCAGTCCCACGACATCTGTTTTCCCTCATCACACCCCATGTAGCAGTGTTCCCATCTGCTGCACCACAGAGTCATGAACTGGTGGTCCTCGGACTGAACAGTTTTCCCTGCCAGCCATGGTCCTGGGCACCCAGCATCCTGGGCCTTGGGTTGAACGGGGCCTGGATGGGGTGCTGAGTGCGGAGCAGGAGGGCTCTGCAGCTCTGAGTAGGGCTGGGCTGGGCTGCCCATTTCTGACACCTAGTGGCAATAACCTGATGAACGAGTAAGTCCTCCACAGGCCTCCACAGCTCAGAGGCCACTGGTGTGTGACTGCTGCCGGATCCTCAAAAGCAGTTTGGGAGACTGAAGTCCATGGGGCTGGGCACTCGGATGCCTTGGGAGATCTGCACTGTGGTGCCTTTCAACAGGCAACCTCTAAACAAAACTAAATGCAGGGAAAGAGAAAAACCTTTGTGCCTTTGCCTTGTGAAACAGATGGGCTGCAAGGTTTTGGGAGAAGCTTATTTTTAGACATACATTTTATTGTGTCTCTGCTTTTTGGCACTAGCTGAAATTTCTCCATGCTTGGTGCATGTATGATAGGAGAATAACCCTACCGAGGGAGCTGGGAATCACTGTCAAGCAGAGGGGGCAGAAGGAGGGTACGCTGTGGCAGTGGCTGCTAGTGAAGTGCAATAAGGGAACAGCAACACCTCAGCTCTGCCCCAACTGTTCCACCCCCTGGGAGGAAGGAGGGAACTGGGTATTGAGGTGCAAAATGATCTGATTAATTTTGCCCAGCAAATCCCCAGCTCAGGTCCTAGGCTATCCTCTGTCCTCTCAACTACACTGCTGGTTGTTGGTTGAACTGCTTGCTGTGGGTCTTCTCAGCATGCTGAGCTGCACTGGAGAAGCTGAGAGCAGGTACTGGAGCTCTGCTGTTCAGTTTTTTTCCCTTCTCTTGCAGGAGCGAATCCAGGCAGATGAAGTGATTGCGATGTTGGACCAGGAGCATCTAGGACCCAGTGAAATGAACATCAACCCAAAGGATGAGCTATGAACTAGGCCAAAGACTTTTTCTATTAAATATTTATTTAATATTGTTAATCTTATTAGAACCCTTCTATTTTTGTACAGAGCCACTGTATAAATTAACAGGTTATGATGATTATGGAGTTTCAGGAGTGCCTCCTCTGTGTTTAGCACAGCTCTTGCAGGGACCCCTCATCTCTTGTGCCAGCATCTCCTGCTGCAACTGACTCAGCTTCTGAGGTGCCCTGTCCTTCCCTAGCACTTCTCAGGACTTATTCAGGCCCACTATACTCTCTTTAAGATTCCCTTTTTTCTTCCTTAAGCCAGAAATAGCTGCTTCTCTTTAGCTTCTGCTAGAGTATTATCTCAGGTGTGATAACAGACCAGTTTTTGTGCCCCTGCTAAGTACTGGCTGGGGGAAACGGGAGCACAAGTCAATTATTTCCATCTCAGAAGCCTTCACCATTTGAAATAACACAGGTTGGGGAAAAAAACCTCACAAAAACAAAGCAAAACCCTGGCCCTAGCAAAATGCACATATCTCTGTAGCTGTGCAAAGCTGACGTTTGGGCATTAATTCTGAGCAGAGCTTCCAGAAATCACCTGCTGGGCAGGGGCATGAGCTGTGCATGGGTGAGAAGGGGTTTGATTTGCAGCTGACTCTGGTGAAATAGGGTCTGTGATTCATGGTCAGTCCCTGCTCTTGTTAATGGCCTTAGATGCATGAAAGGAACTGCTTCACGCTGCATCCTTTGAGCTTCCAGACCAGTGCTGCTGCTGGTAAACCCCAAGGTTAGAAGTCATAATTTCTGGGATGTTGGAAATGCAGCTGAAAGGCTCAGGGAAGTTACAGTGAAATGGTGTTGAGTGATTGTGGTGCAGCTTTGTACTCTGCATGTCCTGACTGCATCCTTCTGTCTGACAGTGGAGGAACAGGAGATGTTCAAGGTGTGGTATCATCTCTTTCCTCAGCATATTTCCATCCCAGTTTGAGGGTGTTGCAGTGAAAGCATGTGCTGTTTAGCATGAGAGATTTACTATACCAGTAACTTCTGCTAAGCTAATAAATAATTCTTCTTCCACCATTAAATTAACTCCTGTGTGGGATCAGAGCAGCCTCTACCTCAGATAGAACCACCCCTGAAGTCACATCCCAGACATAGCGACAGCTTTTATTTTGACCCAACAGCTGTTTCTGCTGGTAGAAAGCAGTTCCTAAAGGGCAGGTTGCAGCAGTATTTACCATTGAATTTACTGCAAGGCTGCTGCCTCTCCAGAAGGCACTGCAGGGATCTTGGCTGGAGTTTGCATCCCTGAGCCGCTTTGCTTAGCTCCCTGCTGTGTTGGCACTTCCTCAGTCCTTTTCTGCTCCCCTCTGCCAGCTTAGGCATTTCCAGGACTTAAAATCTGCAATAGGGAATTGTCTTTTCTCTTAGCCATGCAGCTTGTGCTTACCCAAATCTCCCAGGCTCATCAGCACCCTCTTCTCATCCAGTCACTGGCTGCAGAGGCCATAGACGAGGATGGTCCTTCTCAAAAGCTGGTCCTGGGCAAGATAAAGGGGAACACAGCTCATCTGGATAAAATAAATGCACAGACTGTGAAGGGAGCACCATTAGTGCCTAGAAAGTGATGGAAGGGTCATTTGCTGCACCTCCTCCAATGTGGAATCTGCAGAGGAGAAAGCTCTGAGTGTTTCTGAGCTACCAGTGTAGCTTGTTTCTTGGAGGTTATCTCTATTCCTCATAGACTGTTGAAAAGATTCATTGTGGCTCCCCAAAGAACTGCCCACAGGTCTCTGCTTTCAGAGACCCTCCCCTGCTTAAATGCCTCCTCTGTAGCTGCTCAACCCTCCTTTTTTAAAATAGCCAAAGGAAAAGCTGGAGGGGAGAAGTGGAGGGCAGCTGCAGAACTGAAACACTGGCTATGTTGTCCCCCATCTGCACCATGCTATATCATCCAAGGTTTGACTTCTACATGCTGCACCTTCAGCCCGAGTTTGTGCTGCTATCTCCCTGACAGCCACATCTGCCTGAGCACATCCAAGCAGCTCAGGGCAGCCCCTGTCCTCCCAGGGGCTGTGGGGTTCCCACCAGTTGGTTCTCTTGTGGGAAGACGGGGGGCATTGGAGATCGTGGTTTGTTTGCTGCTGTGATGGTTAGCCAGAGCTGTGTCTAAATCCAGGGGAAATAAATTAAACACAACATCTGGGCCTGTCTTTGTCTTTCTTTAGCCAAATTTAGAAGGAAAGACTGGGGGTTTGTCTCACAATAGTGCCTGTCCTTTGAAGTTTCCTGCCCCAGGCTCTAGAGCACACGCACACATCTCCCATGCTGGAGGACTGTGAGACACCGATGAGATGTGGACAGGATTAAGGAAAGTGGTGTCTGCATTTGCCTGCCTGTCCATCTCCTTTGCTCTGCATCCAGCCACCTAATAACTTACATACATGGGCACATTTCATGCAATTTGGAGCACAGCAGGGGGCTGTCCTAGGCCCTGTGCACTGCTGGGGTGTGCAGCAGGCTGGGGAGCAAAGCAGAGAACCAGATGACTTCTGATGAAGCAACAGCTTTGGTGAAGAACAGTGGAGCAGCCTCGCAAAATTTCAGGACTCAACTGCAGACATGAACCCCAAGACCTCAAGAAAGGGAAGGTCTCTGGGCTGCATGGGCTATGCTGCTCTGCGGCCAAGACCTGCCTGCAGTCCATGCCAGGCTGAAGCCAGGAAACAGGAATGCAGTGAGTCAAAGGCACTTTCCTGTTTGTTTTTCTACCTCTCTACTCTGGCAAGAAGTGGATTTTTATTTCTGCTGCACCAGCAGAGGTGGTTGCCAAGTTGACTGGCACACTGTAGCCTTGAAGGAGCAAGTTATGCAGCTCTCTGAGATGTGCATCAAAATACAATGTAAGCTTTTAGGACTCTTTTTAAATCTGAGTGGGATGGGTTGCCACCAAGGTGGCTAGGCCTCTGAGAAATGAATTTAAACTCTTGGATTTGATGTAGGGGCCTGGCACCTGCCAGAGCTGTCAGGATCACATCCAGACTGCCAACATCCCTGGAAAAAGAAAGCTAACAGCAACACTGAATGTATACATTCCTCTTTGGTCAACTACACCTCATGGACAACCTGGTGCACTAACATTTTTGCTTCTTGCTACATTGGCTCGGGCTTCTTGCCCTGCCAGTCTGGTAATTGCTGCTTCCAGTGGGAGGCAGTGCCTGAAGTCACACCACTGAGAATAAAGTCAATGTGCATTTCAGAGTTTCATGGCTCCCAGGCCAGCTGTGAGCTCCTCTAGCCAAGGCTTGGCTCCAAAGGGAGCCACAACCTACTTAATGTGGCCATTTGTTATATATGTCCCAGTTCTCTCACCAGCAATAGGAGCGGTTTGGAGATGGAGCTGCTTGAACCATGTCTTAGTTCCTTATTAACTCTGCTGTACCCCTCCTAATAATATATGCAGGGGGTGGGATTAGCAGGGTTCATTTATGACAGTCAATGAGAAAAAAACCAAACAAACAAACAAAACACCACATAACTCATAAAGGAAACTGATAGAATTATAAAGTACTAAAAAAAAATACCTGAGGTGATTCGGGGGGGGTGTGTGCATGTGCTTGGGTGCG
>JANHGN010011609.1:0-11223 GCA_024605025.1 Megaceryle maxima | reverse complement strand
TTTATGATAAGGTACAAGAACTGCAGGATTCTTTCATGAGAGGTAACAAAACCTTAATTTTTTTTTTTTTTTTTTTTGAAAACCTCTATTGCTTTATCAGAAGTTAGTCATTCATTCATTTCGTAAGCCCCAAAGAAAGGTCTGGGTTTTTTTCTAGACTATATTCCAGAAAAATTTTGAGCTAACCAGCATGGACAAACTAGGTATATCTTTCCTGCCATCCTTCCTTTTATTCAGCTTTGTATCCTCATACATATACACACCTAGTTTTATATAAAATCTTGGAGATCTGCAATTCTGATTGTCCTGGTTAGGGTGAGAACAGAGCTGGTTCTGTTAAGTTACTTTTCAAGTCAGTTCTTCTAACCAACTGCACTGTCTGAAGTTAGCAGCCTGTTTTCACAGACAGTGTCTGCTACTGGCAGTGATAATACCCCATATTTGGAGTTACTACCAAGGATTGCTGTGCAGACCAAGGCTACTGCTGGATCTTGTGTACCACAGTGGGGGGTGCAGGAAAGTGAAAGGCCGCACCTGCAGGGACAGGGCAGGTGACCCCAAACTGACCAACAAAGTATTCCATCCCATATACATCATATTTGGTATAAAGCAGAAAGATCTGGAGACTCTCTCTCTGGGGACTCCCAGGCTCTTCTCCCCTCTTGGACCACTTTGCCAGCTTTGCTTGGCTTGGCTCAGGTCTTCATTCAGTTCCTTCCTCGGAGCATCCAAGGAGGACTCTGTCCATTCTGCCTTCGATCCCAATCAGTGTGTTGCTGAATCTGGTACCAGAATCCAGCTCCTGAACACAGCTCTTGTCTGCCTGGGCCCAGCCTGGGACGCCCCCAGTGCCTGCTCCACAGCATCGGTGACAGTGATGTAATTACCATCAGGGGGTTGGGTTCAATACTGGTTTTGTATATATTTGTATATATTCTAGTTTCATTATTATTATTTTAATTTTCATTAAAGCTGTTCTAGTTTCCTTTTCTAATCGCTCAGTCTCTCTCCCTTATTCCCTTTCTCTTCCCCTTTGGGGAGGGAAGGGGTTTAACAGAGAGCATCTGTTACTGGTCTAAGGGGCTGCCCTGACTCTAAACCGTGACACTGAAGTACAAATCATGTGGGTAGAAGTAAAATATTCTCCCTTCTCATCTATAAAAGCCAGCTCACTAAGCTTTATGTTTAGAAATGTATGGAAAGAAAGAAGACACCTGCTGTCACTGAGGCTTACAATGTATATTTTTAAATAAAACTTGTTTGGAACTGAGAGACGGGTTGCCATTTGAAATGTCAGTGTGTAACTATTCACTGTGATCTACTTTTCTACAATAAAAAGATTAGACATTTAATACTTGTAGACATAATATTGCTTTTGTAAAGAGGAGATAGGTATTTAATATTACCTAGAATTCAACATGCCTTACACTGCCCTTTGCCAAAATCCCACATGCATTCATTTTTGAAGCTAGAATTTGGTCATTTTACAACCATACAAAACATCAGCAATAATTCAAGAAGGAAAATCTAGTGTTAGCATATGTAAAATCCTTTGCACAGAAAAAGCACATAGAAGAATTATTACAAGATTTCTTAGCAAATACACATTTAATAGTCCCAGAATATTGCAAACAGTATTGGAAGTATAACCTTTAAATTAAACTTACTAGATAATAAGGCCATTTATCCAAGACACTCTCACACAACTTTGTGCTGTTCTTTCTTTTAAAACTCAGATTAAAGCATTTAGCTGCTGGCTATACTCTAAAAGCTTTCTACCTTTTCTGCCTTTGACAGAGCCCTGTTTCAGTTAAAGAAATGTTCTGATGGGATGAACAATATTCCAGTGATGGGCCTTGACAACCTCTCAAACCACACCTAAAAGTGACATATTGCACTTCATTTCAGATACTTGTCTTAGTTTTCTTGCTTGAAACCACACAACTTCCCAGACGCAGAGGAAGAATATATTCGGAGGAAGGCTGCTGGTTTGTTTGGTTTTAATTCATTATTCTGTTACTTTTTGACCTTCTAAGAGCTAGCTAGCCATTTAACATCATCAAGCACAAAGATGAAGTTTTTCAGTGCTGTGTCTTCACCCAAGTTTCTTTTCAAGAAACAAAATACTGTAAAAAGAAGCACTTAGTGGATGAATAGCTTCAGAAGATATATGTGAAAAGTGGTGATGTAGAGTGAACTTAGCGTCCTGGTTTTGTCTGGGATAGAGCTTCCTTCTTTGTAGCTAGAATAGTGCCATGTTTCAGATTTGGGATGGGAAGAATGATTATAATATACAGATGGTTTTAGTTTCTGCTAAGAAATCAAAGACTTTTCAACTTGCCATGTTTTGCTAGTGTGCAGAGAAGGTACGAGAAGCTGGGAGGAAGCACAGACAAGGACAGTTTACCCAAACTAGCTGAAGGGATATTTCACACTATAGAATATTAGGCTCAGTATATAAATGGGATGGAGTTGGCCAGGAGGGCAGATTGCTGCTCAGGCATCAGTCAGCAGATTGTGAGCAATTACATTGTACATTGCTTGCCTTTTTTGCATTTTATTTCTCTCTCTTTTTGTTATAGTATTCCTTACATTTACTATTGTATTTTAGTATTGTCAGTATATTTTATTTTAGCTATTAAACTGTTCTTCCCTCAATCCACAATTTTTTTCTTTTTCAGTTCTCCTACACATCCCACTGGGGCAGGTGGAAGGATTGAGTCAGTGGCTTCATAATGTTTAGTTTCTGGCTGGGCTTAAACCACAACAGCAAATATTAACACTACTGTCCTGAAACGTTCTGCATTGTTCAACATAATAGTTACAGTCAGTGATACTTAAAGTATTCAGCATATATGTTCATATTTTATTTTGTACCATGTGTCAAGAGCAACTGTCATTACTCTTGAAAGGGGTGAATGGTGAGGAAAGGGACAAGAGGGGAAACAATGTGGTGGATGATAAAAAGCTACACAGTGCCAAGAGAAAATAGAACAACTTTATAAAAGTGGAAGACCATAATGAATTATTAAATATACACTTACATACAGACATCTCTGGGTCAGATTGTCCCTGAGAGCAAATTAGTGGACACTGAGAGAGCATTCTGAGATATATCACTGTGTTCCTGTTCTTTTTTTTTGCCCTGGTCCCTAGGCAGCCTATTTTGGTCATTCTTCAAGACAGGATATAGGACAAACTGGACTTATCCAATGGGTACCAATACAACAGCTCAAAACCACTATCACCAGTTTTATTTCATATATATAGACAGACTTTTACAGTATGTTATTCCATTTGGCTTAGGACCACTAATAAGGTATTCCTTGTTCTTCATCTTTTCTGTAGCTTTATCTTCCCTTAAAACCCACTTTAGAAAGAAATAGATATAGTAAGCTGAGTAAAACCCATCAGACTGCAAACTCTAAGTTAAAGATCAAAGCCTTATAGTTCCAATGAAGTTTTTAGGACTAAACCAAAAAATGTTACAAAACAGTAGAGATTTCTCCCTTAATCTATATTTGGAAGCAGCAATAAAAAAAAAAAAAAAAAGGGTTTTGGCAGAACAGCTGATATAATTCTATGGATACTTTTCTTCACAAAATTTTAATAATTTTTTTACACCACTAAGATTTGACTAATAAAGTATCACTGCATAAGCCTAGAAAGACAATTGCAGTAACTAAATTAACATGTACTTTATAGGTCACAGATGACAAGTAAGACTAAATTCCAAAGGTCTGCCTAGCTCAGTACCCCATCTCTTGAGGGGGGCCAGCAGAGCATGCCTGGAGAAGCGTTCAAGGACAGAGCACCCAAATTATGCTGGATTCTCTGTCAGCTGGCAATTTTCTACAGTTTATGGGCTTTCTGAGAGAGATTAAATATTAAATATAAATATTTAATCTTTCCTATTATCTTTGTGTTTAAAATAGTTATATTTAACAACCCTTGATTGCTTTTTCTTTCATAGTTTGTGATGATTTTAGAACCAGTCTAATATCACAACATCCTATGGCGATGTGATCCACTCTTCATCTACATCTTATGTGAATAGGTATTTACTTTGTTCCATTTTACAATCACTCCTTTTTTGTTGTTGTTTTGTTTTTATGAGAAACATTATTAATTTTCTTCATTGCAGTCCTGATTTTACAGTCTTCTACCATATGCCCCCTTCAGTGGTCTCTCTTTCAGTCTGAAGAGTCCTTGTCTATAAAATTATTCTTCATATAAAATCCATTCCATAACTCTGTTGATTTCCTTTCTATCTTTTCTAGTTCTACTATTCAATTTTTAGATAAATTATCTTGACAGCAGAAGATAGTCTTATGGATAAGGTATTAGATTAGAGTCCTAGAAAAAGGGATTATATTCTCATTTGTGTCACAAATCTTATGCATTATTCAGTCTTCTTGCCTGCTTAATTTTGAGTAACATTCACTGCTAAGTGAAAATATTCTTCAGAAACAGAGAACATTTCTGCTTCCAGCATGTATAATATAACCACTACAGGATAAGTCGATTTCAAATGAAACTTAAATAACACTATGTCATGGGAACTTGGGTCTTTTTAAAATTGAGATCTTCACATCTTTGGGTCAGACTCCTAAAGAGTCCCAGATGTATTTGTGGGTACCTCATTTCTCTAGTGTTCATCTCAAAAAAAGCTTTAGAAAAAGGACGAGTTTACAGTGAGATTGTATTTAGCCCAGAAAAGCAGGTTTCACAGAACACAGATATATTTATGGCTATAAACTTCTCCCCTTTGTTTAACTTGCAGTCAAGGCCATCATGCCAGATATTGAAGAACACTCATGACAATACTGTACCTTCAGAAGGACCTGTACTCCAGTGTCCCTGTCTCTCCTTTTTTTTAAAACAGTGGCTTTTCAGAAGCTGAGTTTTCAAAGTATAAATAACTCTCAACTATGAGTAAACTGGTGATAAAAATTCAATTGTCTGGATGATTATGTAAGTTAAAATAAACTCAACTTCCATTTAGGACATATATACCTGGGTATTATAAAGGTGTAAAAACCAGACAAGAAAACAAACAGTTCTTAATTTCCATGTAGGAGGTGAATTGCTTTTATAAATTAGAAGACCCCAGTATCATCAGCAAATCAGCTCTATCCGTGGCAGCAACACAATGTTAATGCATCAAAAGCTGCCAGTATTTGAGGCATCAGATTATACAGGCGAGAAAGAAAAAGAAAACTGCATAGTAGAATCTTCCAAAGATGACTGCCCTCCTCACCTACTCACTCCAACCTCAAATCAGAGTGCCATATTTTAACCATTCTATTTTCCTGGCTTGCATTTAATTTGATTTTCCACTTAGGGAATGACTGCACTTAATCAATCCATGTAAGCCAATCTCAGTGGAAGAAGTGAAGCTTCCAAAACTCATCAGGGAAAAGCTAATAAACTTATTAGACCCAAGCATCTCCCAGACATGGCCCAGTAAAATTTTATTTCATTCTTAAATGAAAGATACTGAAGCAGGGACTATTTGAGGGAAGCCATAAATAAATAAAATACTGTGTATGACTGGTTACAGAACTATAGAAAATAAAATAATAAAAAAAAAAAAAAAGCTTGTGTATAGTCTTTTATAAGGTAAAATCTTATGATGCAGCATGCATTACAAATGAACTACACTAAGAGAAGAATATTGGTATCCATTCTCTTTATGTAATGAAACAAAGCACAGCCTATGTGAACAAATAACTACTGGCAAAACTCCAACATTTTCCTTGACTTGCTCTAAGACGACCCAGAATGTGAAGTTTTTGAGATAACTTAATCTGCAAATGTTGCAGACACTTTTCCAGGTATATTAATAACCATACCATAAGTAACGGTAACAGACAGATTTTAAATTACATTTGCTGGGGGATAGGGTTAGGCTTTTGATTTTAAAAACAAATGTGTTTAGACATAGAAAAGGTACTTTTAAGAAGGAATCTTCCCGAATTAGTATGCATGATCTATATATGCAGAAAGAATGTTTAAGCAATTTCATCATATTCCCGAATTCTGCTTAAAAATAATTCTGTTCAAGTTAAACTTTGCTTTTGTCCATGCTATAGTTTCACATGTCTAGATATTAGGACTCTTGGAGACATTTTCCTTTTAGAAAAGAAAATGTAAGGTTTGTGTATATTTTTCTTTCACTATAATTGCACAAATACAGAGGTTTTCAGCTAGCTGATGTTTTGCCCTGCAAGACTCTACAGAAAGAGCTGTGCATCATGTCTTGTAACAACATCATTCAATAAGAAACCTAGTCAAAATTACTTTGTTTCATCATGGTTGCATTTTATGTTTTTAACTGATAACTACAAACAGACCCACTCTGCTTCCAAATGAAATTCACAGACAACATGAATACCTGTAAAAGTCCTTCAAGAAACCAGACAAAGATCATGTGATAGAAAACTAAACTGTAAAATCCTCTCACCCTTGCTAAGGCAGACTTAATTTGCACAGGATTTACACATGTACTGTGTTGTGAATTCCCTTCTTTACCTGCAGCTGGAGGTCAGCACATCTGTCAGTGCCCCACATATGCTTGTTCATGACTGGGACACCCCCTCATGCAGATGACCTGTTGTACACAGCCACTACTGATTATCTATTATTCATTATCCAGATTAATAGCAATTTTATAAATTAAATTATTAATAATACTAATAAGTCTAGGGATGCAACGACTCCATAGACTATTTTTTGCAAGTCTTTCATTTGCTTGATAAGTGCAGCATCTTATTCTGGGGTACCACTTACCTTTCTTTCATTTTTGTCTTTCTATTTAGATGAATTTGAAAATTTTTCAGTCTTGTTTATATCTTAATTGCTTTCTTCTATTATTGCACTGAAGTATTTTCCAATGTCTTCCTAATTTGAAACAACCAAATTTTCTATTTCCTTTTCAATTGCAAAAAATTATTTATACTTAGAGATTAGAATTATGGCCATGTGGATATCCAGAGAAGCACAACAAAATTTCCAGGTGTATCCATTGACTACTGAGATCAAAAAAGGTTGGGATCTTTGTAGCAAGTGACGGTTTATTAAACAATTTATTTTCAATTATATGCCAGTGGGAACACATAACTGAATTAGTATGAAAAATGTAGTTCCTGGATATGATCTTAATGAGGATCAATGTTCAGAATCTGGAATAACAGAATCAAAACATACTCATGTGCAAACAACTAAACTCTTTACTGGGCTGATAAAAAAATGTAACTTTTCTGAAATATTTAGTTACTGATCAGTTCAATTATGCTTAAATTTCTATGATAAAAATATGACATTTGTCTTAGATCAAACTGCATGAATAATTAGTGTCACAGTTTAATAGTTAAAAAATATATTCTGTTCATGAGATACATAATATTAACATATTTGTGAACTCATCATATATTATAATTGGGCTTCATACACATATTTAAACACGGACAGATGTTGATAAAATTATATGGTGGGTTTATCCAGCATGCACTGAGGTTACAAGCAAAATCTGGCAGAATTTTGGATTACAGTCTGTAAAACTAGATCTCAGTCTTCACCAGATGAAAGTCAGTCTTCATCCTTTCACCTCCTTTGTGAAAAGGAAAGACATTAAAATAAATATGTATACATTTTCACATTTGCAATACTAATAGACTAGGCTATTGTCATGAGTGTGTCTTGTCTTTACAGTTTTCAGGCAACTTATTTACCTGTTCAGACTGTTGCATATAATTGTTTATACATATAAATACTGGTTTGACATCTCTTATTTTAGCTTCCCAGTTTGCAGCTCTTCACTTGTACAGTGTGAGAACTTCATGTCTTTAATTGGCTCAACCTCTGATTCAATATTTGCTTGTGTTAGCTCTGTGAAAATAAGGCATTTCAATGGCTCACTTTTATCTGTAGAATTTTTTTTTCTGTAATAGCATTGGTCCTTTCTAGGTTCTTCAAAGGAGTTTCATCATATCTTTCTCTGTTTTTTTAAAGTGCATGGGACTGAAATGTCTGTGAAAGATCTAATAATGAGATAAGTTTGGTATTATAGTTATATTTCACCTTGAAAGACACATTGACTGAAAGTATATTTCTAACCAGCAACCCAGTGCGAACAAATACATAGTGTGTTATTACCCATTAAAAGGGTGCTGGCAGTTATATATTCTTTATACACATACATCAACATACAAAGCACTTACATATGTTTTTAGGTTCTCTAGATTACCAGATTTACTCACCTCTAATCCAGCCTAAATTTGTTGTATTCCACATATTATAAACCTGCTACTATAAGCACAAAAACCTGTTCCTGGCAATAAGAATTATGTCCACATTAACAAGTAATTTGGCATAGATCAAAGCACTTGGTGCTAATACTCTTCAAATCTACTAATAATTGTATGAGGCTTGCAGAAATGACTTTGGATTAGTTTAGTCATGCACCCACTCTACCTTCCCACAAGCTGGTCAAAACATTTATCTTACAGTTGTATTCCAAGGCTTGCTGAGGCTATCCTATTGAACCCTTCCTTCCACACCTGCAGGCACCTCTGTGGAGATCTTCAGAAAGTACCACAATGTGTTTTATTTTAGCTCTAGCAAATGATCTTAATACACCATTGTTCCCCTCATATCACCATTGCTTGATTAAGGCCTGAGCAAAGCACGTCTTTTTCAGTAGCTGCAACTTTACAAAACACTTGCTGCCTGTTCTCCCTTGCAACATCATCTTTGGACATTAGTGGCCACCACGGAATGCAGAGGAAAAGTCATAGACATGAGGCTGCTGCAGCTACGGCAGAAGGATACCTGGGATGGACTAATGTCTATAATCTGGGACTTTCTTTTCATTAAAAAAAAAAAAAAAAAAAAAGGACTAAATTTGTCTGGGAGTCCTTGCCACTGCAACTGCTTTGACCAAGGTTGAGGAAAGGTTGCAGGTGTGGGGTAGGACTACATCATGTTAGGCTCATTGGAGTGATAACTGCTCAATGCACCCTTTGGGAAAAAGAGGTATGTGAAAATTCTTCAGCTGTGCTGTGCTTTCATCAGTCTCTTTCACAAAGTGTCCAGAGGTGGCTGCTGGAGAGAGCTGCAGTCTGCTTCTGGCCAGCCCCAAGGCAGGAATCCCACAGCAATGATAGGGGTGTCCAGGATCTCGGAGTTCAGACTTGCAGCTGACTTGCTGCTGCACTGATGTCTGAAGAGCACTTCAAAGTCTTCCTAGTAGCTGCACATCTTCCAAGCCATCAGTCTCTTCAAGATTTTTGCATTACTTTTCTTGAATGTAAAGCAGCACTGCTTGTTAGTCTCCTCATGCTGAGCATCATAATGTCTGCACCCTCCAGGTATACCCTTGGTTTACCCTGTTGACTGTGTAAAAGTACAGCCCCCCAACAGCACAGAATTTGTAAAGATTAGGAAAATTCCTCAGGTGCACTGGTTGTTCCCCTCTGAATCTTCCAAGTGGTGAAAAAAAGCTGCAATCAACACAATTGGTAAGAGTTTATTAGTAAGGCTAATTTCCCTACAATTCATTTCCTTCTAGAACAAAATTTGTTATTAGCCTAGATATTAGTATAACGTAACAGTAGATTATACATCTTCATTTAATAAAGCCTGTATGGCTTATGCTTTGTTTTTTCTGTTCACCATTTTTTTCATGGACAATAAAAGAAAGATTTAACCTTGGTTTTAGTGTTACACAGGCATAGCAAAGTGTGAGCTGTACTTCAGCAGCTTTGGCTATGTGACAAAATGTCATCAAAACATTACTGATGAATATCTAATAGATGCATTGAATACAGGTTCTAATTTTTATCCAGAAATTCAGTTTATAAACAGTCCCAAAATAAAAATCAGCTGTTTGAAACATTTAAGCATCAAATCTAATGAATGGCTTCTTAACTTTTGTAACATCTCCTGAAAACTAGATTAAGCTGGAGTAGAAAACTTTGCAGGAATCAGCGAAAGTATAATAATTAACAGTGGAAATATTACAAAGTCCAATCAAATACCCCTCTAAATATATTCCCTTTGTGTAATTAACCTTGTCAGTCAATCCTTTAAATAAATCTCCATTTAAAAATAATAGAAAGAAGGAACTGTACAAGTGTGTACTCCTGCTCCTGGAGTGACTTCATAAATTGATTAATTTTTGAAACATTTGACTCTGATTAATGAGAACAAGGCAGGTTAAATTTGTGAACTGAAGATATAAATACACTCTACCCATTTGTACTGCCATTTCTCAAGCTGTCTTTTCTGAGGATTATTTAAAATTAAATACCCTAAACCTTGCATGGAATCTGACCACTCAAGGATTACTTAAAAAAAAAAAAAAATCATAATGACAAGACTTTTTATTATTGCTTTTCAGAAAATAAAGGAAATGGTGTATCTTTAGCTGTAGTTTATGCCATATCACATGTACAGTAGTACATATGTCAAACTATAAAATTATTTCAGCACCACCTCACTAACACTGGTGTAGATCTTGAACATGCAATGACCCACCAAAGGTGGATCCCTCCATTTATACTCTAAGGGAGCTTACAAAGCAGAAGTTCTATGAATAGGTACCACTGAGAACAGGGGGTGCTTCTTTGCCATGAAAGATGATACAGAGTTTGTAGTAACATAGTGTTTCTACAGAGTTTTACTGCTTTTTTGGCACATTACTATTTTTGCTGTTGTTCTGAAGGCAATATATCAGGGCTAAATCTACAATTCATATTCTGTAAAATCTACTAATAAAAATATTCTCATTGTTGACACAGATGGTGAAGTCTATATTGCAATCAATGGGAGTTTTGTGTACATGAAATCTATAAGATATAGGTACTTATAAACTTTAAACTTTATTTCATCTTCTGTGTCTTTGTAAGGAATACAAAATCCTTTGGAAGGTATTCGGTAATTAAATTTCAAGGGCTGCCCAAATCCAGTAGCTGAAGCTGAAACTTGAAATTTAAAAAATAAAATTAAAAAAAAAAAAAAAAATCTGAGAGAGAAAGGAGTTTGTGCTTCAGTCTTAAATGATCCCGATATCTGATACAATGGCAAAGCTGAAGAAGAGATTAGCCATTTGAAAAATTAACATTCCAGAGTGTCACGGTTTAGAGTCAGGGCAGCCCCTTAGACCTAACAGACGCTCTCTATTAACCCCCCTCCCTCCCCAAAGGGGAAGAGAAAAGGAAT
>JANHGN010011607.1:31037-71942 GCA_024605025.1 Megaceryle maxima | reverse complement strand
TATCCTATAGCATAACTAACATGACATATATAATATTTTTAATAAATGTATACACACATGCAAACACGTATGTATATATGTATGCATATAAAAATCCATTACAATTCTTCAAGATTTTTCATTACCAGGTAGAAAAAAGACTCAGCGGGGGAAGAGCAGTGAGAACTCCATTCACTAGCACGAATCCTGTTTTTGTCAGGCTACCTCTTGCTGCTAAGGTCACTACCCTTTGACAAAAATGGCCTCTGACCTCCCCAGCCCCACAATTCTGTTGTGACTGACCCTCAAACCCATGAAATTCAGGGGCAGACATTGCTTTGGAAGGTTTAGATAAAGCTGACTAACATGGGAAGGGCTCATGGTATGCACCCATCTGAAAAGGTCTGGCAGTTCTTTGGTAGAGGATGCAATTTATTCTGTCCCCCTCTTTCATTGAAATCCTAATCCTTCATATGCTACCTAAAGTGGAAACTAAAACACGCTGATGATGAATAACAATGTGTCTTTAAAGGGCAGTAACAGTTTCCTAGGCTTTCCTATTTTTTTAGGTTTTTCTTTTTTTTTTTTTTTTTAGTTAAAAAAATAAGACTAAATGAATTGGCTATGTACAAGTAAATGAGTGTTTTGCTGTGCTGCAAAGCAAACCTAAACAAGCTTGAGCTTTATTACTGAGTTGTAAATCAAACAAGTAAAGAATTCTTTTTACTGGGTTTCTCTCAAAAGCTGCATTGGTATATGCATGGATCTCACTCAGAAGGAATGGCTGTGCACTTCAGCCTGGATTTTGTTACTCCTTGCCATCCAGTGACCTTGTTGTTCTGGTTTTGTATCTTAGTTCAACAGACTGTGGCAAGACACCCCTGATGATAAAATTCAGATCCCAGTTTGGGTCTGTCTGTTACACTCAGGCATACATTGACACATCTCAGCACCTCCAGCTCTCTTTGGAGCCACGGTCCATCTGCAGATGAACCTTCCCGGACTGTGTATTTTCCACCATGGTATTTTCCACCATTTGTGAGATGAAAGGTTTCTCTTCATGACCACAGAGTACCTCCTGAATTGCTGCTGAAGGAATAAATACCTCACAGAGAGACTGACCACAGGTGACTCTGAAGTTTTATTATCAGGGGGTTTTGTTAACTTCAATATCTCTCTTTTTTTTTTTGCTATTTAAACAGTTAATTTTGATCATAGGACACCATGAGTATGGAAATACTGCATATCTTCTCAATGTGGCTTAAACCTAGAGTCTTGCAAAGCACTTTCTTGACAAGATTCACCTTTGCCCTGTCACTGCAGGCTCTGCCGGTGCAGCCCACCCTCCCCTCTGCCACCTCCTGAACAAAAACCAGCAGCAGCATGGCAGCAGGGTCTCTCCTGTGCAGCGCTGCTCGCACCCACACCAGCAACCTCCAGAAAATATATCAACCCCTCTGTGAATGGATATGCAGGCAGTTTTGGGAAGGTGGCCACACTGCCCCTCAGAAAGAGGAATTTTGGTTTTATAGAATCATAGAATTCCTGAGGTTAGAAAAGACCTTCAAGATCATCAGGTCTAACAGTAAATCCAACACTGAGGAGTTCACCACTAAACAATGTCCCTAAGTGCCACATCTACCCATCTTTCAAATACCTCCAGGAATGGTGACTCAACCACTTCCCTAGGCAGCCTGTTCCAGTGCTTGACAACCACTTCTGTGAAGAATTTTTTCCTAATTTCCAACCTAAACCTCTAGTGGAACAACTTGAGGTAGTCTCCTTTTATCCTGTCACATCTGTCTTGTGAGAATAGACTGACCCTCCCTCTCCTTTCAGGGAGTTGCAGAGAGCAATAAAGTCTCCTCTCAGCCTCCTTTTTTCCAGGCTAAACAACCCCAGCTCCCTCTGATGCTCCTTGGAAGACTTGCTCTCCAGACCCTTCACCAGCTTTGTTGTCCTTCTCTGGACCCGCTCCAGCACCTGTGTCCTTTCTGTAGTGAGTGGCCTAAAACTGAACACAGTATTCACGGTGTGGCCTCACCAGTGACGGGTGCAAGGGGACTTGAGAGTTTGTGTGTACTCCCACCACTCTGGTGGGCTGGACTTGAGAAAAAAGGGTTTGTTTTGCTGCCAGCCCTAAGGAGGAGGGCATAAGTTGGAGTGAGCAACCCGAGAGCACGCTCCTGGCTGGCGGTGCCCGCTCGGGACTCGAACCAACGGTCCTCTCCCCGCTCCACCGCCCTTCCCGCCAGGCGCCGCTAGGGCCGCCGAGCGCGGACTACATCACCCATCGTGCCCCGCGGCACCAGCGCCCACGGATCCGCGGCGCTTTGCATGCTGGGATTCGTAGTTCTTTAGTCGCGATCTCCTGCGGGCGGGATGGGGAGGTAGGGCAGCCAATAGGAGGGCTCGGGGGTGCACGCGGCCGCCCTCTCCAGCCGGTAGCGCGTGAGCACTGTCTGCCAGTCAGGGCGGTTTCCAAGGGGAGCTCTGTGTCACGTGACGTCGGGGAGGGTGGGGGGTAGCGGCGCGGGGTAGGAGGTCAGGGCGCGGCGGGGCGGTGGCCGCTGCCGGCGGAGCGGAGCAGGGCAAGGCAGGGCAGGGCAGGCGGCGGGCATGGAGCTGGGCGCGGTGCTGGAGGCCGTGGAGGGGCGCGGCGGCGCCGAGGCAGTGGAGCAGGTCTTGGCGCGGTACAACGATGAGGTAACGGGCTGTTGTGGAGGGCGGGCGCCCTCCTCTTTTTTTCCCCCCGCGTCGTGAGCCGTCCCCTACGCCCCCCGCTTCCCCGGTAGCGTCGCCGCCCCACCCTCGGTAGCGTCGCCGGCACCGGGCCGCGGGGGTCCCACACCCCGAACCGGCCGAGGCTTCTGCCGCTGCCTCCCGGGCACCGCTGCTGCCGTTTCCCCAGCTATAGCGGTGCCGGTTGGGCGGCCTGCCCGGTACATCTTGCCCGCTTCCTTTTGCGCTGTCCGCCCGCAGGCTGTGCCGGGCACCGGGGTGCTGAGGCAGGTCAGTGCCTGGAGGAGAGCAGACTTTCTCGGGAGTACAAAGCCAGTAGTGTCGTGTGTAAAATCAAGCCCGTTGCCAGGCTTGGCCCCTCCCGCGCCTTCTGCCTCCCCTCTGCTTTACGTGCCTGACGTGTAGCGTGTGGGCTACCGGTGATCGGGCTGTAGAAAGAGCTACTCTACAGCGTAAGTTTGCCTCCAAAGTCTCTTAACCCGTCTGGACCTCTTAGAAGAAGCTGGACGGAATAACAGGGAAGTCTCCTGGGTACCAATGTTGCGTTCGTGCCTAAGGGGCCGCCCTGTGCGGGCAGCCCTGCGTGGCTGGGCCCAGCTAGCAGGTGGGGAGAGGCCTTTGCACCCCTGTCAGCCTGCAGAGGAGGCAGCTCAGGGCTGGAACGGGGCATGTGGAAAATGCCCAGCCTCGCTTGGTTGTCCTGTGTTTCTGGCCAAGCAAAGGGAAAAGGGGAGATGGCTAAAAGCAGGATTTTAACAGGTGGAGCTTTTAATGCTGATGGGTATTAAGGAGTACCAAGAGTCTGCTGCCATTACAGTGTGGTTATGTGTATGCTAAGTCAAGAAAGGAAGAGTTTTGCTGGTAATGTTGGAAGGTAGAAATTGGAGTGAAGTTAAGTGTTAGGTGGATTCTTTTAATTTTTTTTTCCCCTCCTCTGACAGGGATGTTTTACCACCTAGATTTTGGTAGAGCCATACAGTCCATTACTAAAGATCTCAACTCGGGTGTCTGTCCTCTGCATAGACACTTCTGTGACTGGTGCACGAGTTCCTAAGCTGGTACTGACTCAGAGTTTGGCTTTGGATGTAATTTAAATGCAGCTGTGTTGAACTACTGGTCTGCTGAAATTTAGGCAGCTGTTACAAGAACAAACATTCAGGTTTTTAGTTAAGGATCCCTAGCCCTGTGATTAGAGAAAAGCTAAATGAATGTGGATTGGCATGTGGTTATTCTTCAGCCTTCAAGAAAGTTTGCTGTCTTAATGTGCAATTAATTTTTAAGTTTAACAATGGCAGCAATTGACATCTTCGCTCATACTTGAGATTCTACAAGACTCTTGAACGACAGTCTTCATGTAGGCTACCTTTCTGCACATGAAATTCAAATGTAGAGTGATGCAGCAGCAGGGCACTTTCTCAGAAGGATGGGTTGATGCTGAGCTCATTAGACACGTCTAACTTTTAACTTGCTGATCTCTGAGGTACAGAGCAAGGATTCTGATTGAGGGAGCCTTTTATCTCCTGTCATTACTGTTGAAAAGGGTCCTTTGTTAAATGTGTTGGATCAAAAAGTGCACACAAACACAATTTCTTAATTTTGCTGTACTGGGTTTTTTTGCCTTCTCAGCAGCTTCCTCAGATTAATTATGTAGACTTAAGTTGAATTTGCAAGGATAGAGTGAAAGCTGGTGTGGTTTCTCTTCTGGCATTCCAAGTCTTTGAATGAAGTCTTGGAATTATCTGTGTAGCTAAATACTTCTTTGGAAATGGGATCGGAATCTTCTAATACTGTCTCAATATGGCACTTCTCTTACTGTGTTCCTTGCTAAGAAGTTTGCTTTAACATTTCCTATGTCTCTTTTTCCTGTGCAGTGTGTTACTAACTCAGATATATTGCCTGTGGGCCAACAAAGGCTGGCCAGTTTACTCTGGGTTCCAGATCTTTACCCATGCCTCTTCTGGAATTTAGGATTCCTTAGTTTTTCTACAGATATCAAATTAAATATGCTTTAATTGCAGAGAAGGTGTGGATTAAATGTAGTTCTAAGGTGCAGGTGACTATAGAATAACTATAATGAGCAAAATTAGTAGGTCTGTTCTTGCCTCTTTGTGCTGTTGCATTTGCAATGATTATTCCAAATCTCTGTTCCTCCAGCACTACTTTTCTTCTGTGAGTTTCCAGAAATGTTCATGTGCCAACAGGGATTGCCTTCACTTGCTTAATTGCTCATCATTTAAAGCTCACCTGCTTTTGGCTGGCATTTTGCTGAACTTGTGTGGTTCAGTAGCATTATTGGGAGCCCTGTATGAGAAAGGGGAAGAATTATTTTCCTACCATCCCCAAGGACCTAAATGATACTGGTAACCCTTGATGGTAGGGTAGATCTCCAGGGCTTTTCTGTGTAGTTGTGAGCTTGTGTCATGAAAGGTAAGAGGCCCACAAGTGCTATGGAGGGTAATTTTTGCTTTTCAGTCACTTGCATGAGGTAATAAGTTGTGTATTAGCAATAACAGAGATGGAGAGTTTTATATTGTTAAGCTGTTCATCATGCTTAATAATTATCTTGGAAGTTTTAAAATGTCAATAAAATAACTGTTCTTATTGCTGTTTTCTGTGGCAGACTAAACTGTGTCATAGGAATAATATTTCACAAATAACATACTTCAGGGTAATAACAGAACTAGACGAAATCACTATTTGAAGTGTTTATGAGGAAATAAGTACTCATTAGACTGTGTCTATCTTGTGTTAATGATTTTATTTATTTATTACCTTGGTAATGTTCTTTGAAAGTTGCCACAACATGGAAAACGGTGGTTTTCGTAGTAAGGCTTATTTGATTTGTACTACTCGTTCATTTGGGCAAGATTATGGATTTATTTGGGCAAGATATGGTTGCTCTGGTTTGGGACACTTTAAAGCAGTCACTAGCTTGTAGAGAACTGCTGAGGGAAGGGTGTGACTAATAAGGTATTTGTAAAACACAAGGCTGTATGTAACATTTTTCACACTGTGCCATATATGAGGTTAACTTGCATCAGAAACATGGCCCACAGATAAATGCTTGCTTTGCACCAGTAGTAATTGTGAAATCTTTAGTTGGAGCCACTTATTGAAGCTCTTGCTGGTGGGTGGAATGGGAAAAAGACATGAGTTGATGTGCTTATGGTCTCATGAGCTTAACCAGACTCCTGAAGTTTTAGAATAGTTTTTCAGGTTTTGCATACTTAGCAGCTGATGTTCATGTAAAAAAAGCAAGATTATTTTTTTTATTATTATTATATATTTTTTTTACAGAATCGGGCCATTTTCAGGTTTGATCCAGCAGATGAAGATAAAAGGAAGGTAAGTAAAAGTAGCTATCGAGCTGCATACCTGCTGTGGTTAGAAGTATAAGAAAGTAAAAGCAGTCTCTTAGCTATCATTGTGAAACAGTGCAAGTAATGATTATAACATTCTGTTTTGATTTTTGTTTCTTCAGTGAAAGAGACATGACAACTACCCATTCCCCTCTTTTCTGAAAGGGAAAAATCAAATTCCCCTAGCAAAAGACCCTGTCATAAATAAAAGTAGTAACAGAAGAGACTGTAAATAATGTTGTTGGATACAGATTTGGGATGGATTGGAGGAATAGAGATACTTTTTTGTATCTACTGAAATAAAAAATTTGTAATACATGTTTCCATTTTCTCTCAGCAGGTTGCAATAGCACAGGCACATTTCTTGTCTATGTTAGGTACCTAAAGAATGTTAGAGATTAAGATGAAGAGATAAGTACAGAAGAAAGCTATGGTGCCGTAAGGGAGACAGAGCTACAGAAGCCTGTTAATCCAAAGGTAGCTGTAATCAGCAGAATGGTTCCAAAGCTGTTTGTGTGTTAAAGCGTGGAGCTGGACAGGTCTGCCAGGGCTTAACAGCTCCCTTGAGCTCCACCTGCGGCCCCACATTTAAGCCTGAATATTGATTTTTTTTTTCCCTTCTTTTTTCCAGTTGTTTGGTTTTTTTATGGCACAATATAGAATGACAGGACCCCTTCTTTCTTTTGTCTAATTAGTTTTGGGGTTGATTTGCATATGTATTCAGAAAATATTCAGCAGTGAATGAGGCTGCATGTTTATGCTACTTCTGGCATAAACTTGAAGCTTGAAATCGGAATTGCAATGTTCCTGCAAGGATAACTTGTCTCAAATTGGACACACATTGATTCATTCCATGATTTTGTGCAAAATCTAAATATTTTCAGATAGTAGGTCTTTTTCTGGTAGGAATGGGTGGGATGGTAGGTCTCTCTGTCCTTCACATTTACAAAACAATCAGTTATGTGTACTGTAATCTTAAATTACAATTCTTTATGACACAGATGACTCAAAGATCTCTTAGCTTGGCTTCACCTATGGCTTTACTTCAAACTGACCTTCAGTTATGTCATGATGGGCTATGTGTGTCCTTGATCTATAGAAAAACTCAGATGGGATCTTAATTTGGTTTTCTAATGGTGTTTGTGTTCTTCCATCTCTTTTCCTCCCCATCCCTTCTACTTCTTTATACGGAGAATGATAAAGTGTCTAGTCTGGAAAGCTGGATGCTAAGTAGAGAATATAGGAAAGGAGAAAAGATCAGAAGCAAAACTGGGAAGAGGTAAATAAAGACAATGAGTGTTGGGGGGTATAGGGTTTTCTCTGTGTGGTGTTTGGTGGTTTTGCTTTTTTGATAGCTACTCAGTGGTACGTGCTCAATATTCTTAGTATCTGTAAAATACTGAGCACTAATTCTTAAGGTAAAAACAAAATATGCTTTAAATTGAAAGGTAAAATAATGCATGCTCTTGCTAAGAGCAGACTGATGAAGGTGTCAGTGAAATCAGTGGGGATTGCTTGAAGACCGCATGATGTAAGCTCATGCTAATTCAGAAACAAGTTCCATTTTTTGTTTAGTAATAGCAAAATACATTCAAATTGATAGTATTTGCAGTTGTCCTGCTTAGAATGATTGCAGCGAAAGAGAGTTTAGACCAAAGGTCACAATCCATAATGAAATCATGTAGTAGACTTGAAGTTCAGTTATGGGTGCAAATACAGAAGGACTTCAGGATTTTGTCTTTGGTTTCAGATGCTATTGGAAACTTGCCATATAACCTGATGAATGCAATACATACATCTTACAATCTATTGCTGCATATTGGGTTTCTTCATGCCTACGAGTAAATTTGCTTTTAGTTATTTACATCAGCAAGCCTCAAGGACTTTAAGTCATTTCTGTCTATGCAAGACTGCAAGTAAAAGGTCGACAATAGCAGTGCAGGCTTTTTCTCTGCCCTTCCACACAGCTTCAGCCATGACCTTAGAATTAGAGCAAGGCTGTGTTTATAGCATAGTTGTATTGTAATAGGCATAACTATGCTTTTCTAGGTTGGGTACGATTAGGGAGAGGACAACCTGTGTACAACAGTAACACGCTGTAAAAATAGGAAAAACTATGGCTTGATTGTAGAAGCTGGGTAGATCAGACAGCAAAATTTCAGCCATAATATGGCTATCAAATCCTGATGCTTTACACTGTAAACTAACTAGATGAGCAGTGAGTTTGTACCGAACTCCAGGAGGAAAGTAGGTCCTCTAGAAGGCAGGAAGAGAGGTAATGCTATAAAGCTTGTGTGTCTGGATGTGGCTACCAGACTTTAATAGATCACAGAATGGTAAGAAACCAAGATTGTAACATCACCTGTTACTTGGCCTGGTTGTTTTGTTTAATGATGTATGATTAGGGACATGGTTTAGTGGTGGGCTTGGCTGTGGTAGGTTAATGGTTAGACTCGATGATCTTGAAGGTTTTTTCCAAGTGCACCAATTCTGTGATTGTGTGATATGTCTGCATTGGCCTATATGATGGGTGCTATGGATATAAATCAGCTGGCAATTTGTGTTGTGCTGGAAGATGTACTTGAATAACAGGCAGATCAAGCTGTTGCCATTCTTTCTTACCTTGTCGTGTACTAATAAAAAGAATTTCTGAAAGTCTGTTTTCAGTCTGTGTGTGTAAACAGTACAGAAATCACCAACCAGAGGTAAATGTGTTCTGGAATAGCATCTGAAATTAAGGCAGTGTGGTTGCTTCAGAGGAGCTTAACTAGCTCTCCAGCTCTTTGAAATTTAAAATATTTATTTTTCTCAAGCAGCCAAGAAGTTCTTGACATTGCTGTGTTGGAAAATGTTTAGTCTTCAGAACTGCAACACTTCATAGCAGCGTGGGAGGGTTGACAGAAACAGTTGTTTCTTCGGGTCTGTGCTGGAATCAACTCCAGAAGATGAGTATTTGGCAACTTCACTGGGCAGTCACCTCGAAGAGAGTTGTTGGGCGTAGTGTTTCCCTGTCAGTGTGGCACAGTGAGCGCTTCGGCTCAAGCCTCACAAGTCCTAATACAAAAAGGAAAGGTTATATTTGGAACCTCCTTCTCATCATTTAATAGCTTTGTTCTCCATTATTTATAGCTTGACAGGTTCAAATCCTGTTTCTGAAGTGGCAACACATTTGTGCTGTTCACAGGCTTACAATGGTATGAAAATCACAGCACCACTTGTGTCCTGGAAATGAGCTACAGCACCATTTGCCTAGGTGACATAACAGAAAAAGTAAAACTGTCCAAGACTGACTTTTAATAATTGAATAATTGAATGAAGATGCTGAGTTTGGGGAGGTAGGGGGGAAAAAAAAGGAAGCAGCAGCCAAATGTAAGAACATTACTCCTAAGCCATACTCTTATCTGAAATAGTAGGGTCTTCACAATTGACATACTTCCTCTTCAACTCCTTGTGTTTTGTCAACTTCACCTCTTGTAGTACTTACAACATCTGGTTTCTATTCTTCTGGCTTTGTCTTACTGTGTTAGGTCAATCCTGTAATACAAAGCTTTAAAGTTTGAGATCAGTTTTCTTGATTTATTGTTCAGGTTCAATTTGAACATAATAGGTCTAAAAATTCAAGGCCTCCTTTTGTGGGAAGAAAATCACCAAAACAGTCTCTTCCCCTGTATTGCTGAGTGTTTTAAAAGTGTTGAAATAGATGATGGTAAATCATACCAAATGTATTGTGGGACTTTCCTCGTTAAAATCCTGATGGGGGAGGGGATTCCTTAAGGCTGTGGACTGTATCAGATTTGAACTTTGGAAGGAAGCAGTAAAGTATGTTGATGGAGCAAGATGCTGTCATGTTCTAAATCTCAAAGGAGCCTCATTACTAGATAGTGCTGTTGACACTGTGACACTTCTGGGAGGTCTGAAGGTTCCTGTGGTTACAACATTTCTCCTCCCAGTAACTTTGTTGCAAGCTTTTAAAGTCATTAGTGACCATCCTATAAAAATATTAAGCTCAAGTGTTCCTGTGGGCACACTGTGTGGTATCTTCGCATTAATTGTTGTTGTTACTGTTCTGACTTTACTGAAACCCCTTAAGGGAGTGGCAGTCTGTAAAAGAAGAAAAGTTCCAAAGTATCCTTCATCAATACTAAGCATTTGTTCGAATTCACTCTAGTCCTGCCCCCTCCCATCCAGCATTTTTTTCAGTTTTTACATCTCTCTAAGGTTTATCTCAAGCAAGTGAAATCCATCTCTCTTTTAAAACCCTTTCTTCACCACTGGGTTACAGAGGTTATAAAGGGTTCTCTCTCTCCCAATTCACTGGGAAGAGCAAGGAGGGCTGCTGAGAATGCAGCTCTGCTGAACTTCACCTTTCTGTGACTCTGAACTAGGTGTAGGGATTACTGTGTGTGCTCCTCACCTTACCTGCAGAATGCCCTCTAGACTAAGCTCTTGCATGTTCAGACCTGTGACTTGGACCTCTGCCACATCAGAGCTGGCAGGCTCCTGCCAAACAGGCCAACCTCCTGCTGTCTGAACAATGAAGTTTTGAAATGAAGCAAACTGAATCCTCAAGGAATCCAAGCGTACCCCTTCCCTCCCTGCCTACATCTGTCCACAAAGAGTAGGCAAAAATTTGGTATAGACTTTTCAGAGGAGGTTATCTAATTAATTGTCCCATTATTCAGCACAGTTGACTATAAATGTTGTCTTGACTTCCAGAGAAAATGAAAGCTTGAACTAACATTTCAAATACTCTTGGGCTTATTTTCTTACTGCCTTGGATGCTTAGCTCTGAAACCTAGTAGCAGAGAGAGTAAAACAATTATTTTATTCATTTAACTCTGCTCCTGTTAGCAGAAATGATCAGCTAAAGTTCTTATTCATCAGTTCCAAGTTATGCCTCTCTGCTCCTGGAATCTCTTATATCTGACTTGCCAAAACCAGTTTATTTTTGGTTTTCTGCCACACTGATTTCCATAGTCTACTGAAAATATAAGAAGCACATAACATGCTGAATTTTGCCTTGCATGAGATGGAGGGGAACTCCAAGACTTTAAGAGGCACTTCTGAATAACTTGGGGAGCCACAGAAACTTAAAAGAGTTGTAAAAATTAATCTGCAGTTTATTGTGGTTGCTATTAACATTCCTTTCATCTACCTGAAAATTGGGTAAAGTCTGCTATGAATCTTCATGTTTGTAGTAGAAGGTGAGTTTGAGGAACAGATAGCAACACAGAGGGGATGAACAGCAGCAGACCTGTAAGACCTATTGGGGAAGTTCAAGTTCCTTGTGAACTTTGTGTTTGGCACCCCAGTTGATTTCATTAACCATTCCCACCACTGAACAGATGCAGAACTAGGCTGAATTCATTTAAGAACATACTAGAGATGATTTAATTGAAACTCGAACATGACGAAAAACCTGAGTCAGAAGACAAAGTGAACTATAAGGACTTAAGCCAGTGCAGGAAAAGAAAAGCATGACCTGGTACCATTTATGATGTTTCCATTCTCCTAAATACAGGATGTGCTTTGGCACATAACACTTGATGAGGCCAAAGATATGGCAGCTTCTGGTTCATCCTGAAAGAGTGGGTGAACTCTGGTTCATGTGAAAAGAGTGAGCAAACACTCACTGTTAGGTCTGTGACTTTTTTTTTTTTTTTTCAGCTATTAAAGAAGAGTGGGGAAGACACATTTGATTTTTGTGGGCAGTTCTTTAAAAATACTGATTTTTATTTAAGTCTAACAAGTATAGTAAGAATTTCAAAAGTCTAATACTCGTGTTGCTGTCCATGTGCTAGTAACACTTGCTGTTCCTTCAGGGTGGATGTATGCATGCCTTGAAGTGTCTGAAGTAGTCTTAAGAACATTGACCTTGAGAAATGAGTGACTCAAGCATGCCTCGAATGTTCTGCTGTTGTAGAGTTTCTGTTCTTGATGGACTTTTCTGGCAATTTTCTTACACACATGCTCTGTCACAGAGGGAAAGAAAAAATGGGAACGGGTATTTCCATGTAATTTTTGTCTGACAGCCGGTTGGGGCTTTCCCTCACCTGGCTTTAAATTAAACTTGATCCCTAAGAAGAGTACCTCTCCTGGTACTTAGAGCATCTATGGAGTAATTCAGTGGTAGAGGTGCAGAAAAGAAGAGATAAAAAGTATACACTCTATTTCTGTAATGTTTAGCAGAACTTTTGTTGTTCACCTTTAAATTGCAGCTTCTCTAGCACTGAACAGTCTGAGTGTAAAATAAATGCTACATTCAGTAGAGCAGTGGTGTTTGCTTGGATTTGAATACTTGCAGAATGATGACTATATTCTCTTGTTCTTGCTTTAATCCTGAGGCTGGTAGAAGTAAAGAGGATGATTTACCAAAGAGGAAGAAGCAAATAAAGGGAAAGTGTCTCCTTTTATCACCAAGACATTTATTACTCTGATGTTGAGAAAGCTACAGTAAATTCAGCTGACATAATGTAGCCAAAGTTCAGTGGTCTGTGAATTGAGAAAAGTGAATATAGGTCAAGTGTGCTTTCTAAACATCTTCAAACATAAAGAGAAGTGGAAAAGGACCTCACATGCAGGCACCCCAGGACCAAAGAGCAAGAGCATGAAGCACCCTATTTTTCACAAGCACCTAGTATCCCCAGCTGAGGTTGAGCCTGGAAAATAGTAGCACCTGCTAATAAGCACTTAGTGTTCCCCTCTGCTCCCCCCACCTCAATCAAATTAGCCTGTAAGCAAAAATGATGAAATACAATGGAAATGAAGAGATGATTCCTTTTTGCCCAAAGTCACCCAACAGGTCTGTGTCTGGGCAAGGAAAATACAGGTCTTTTCTGTCTCGGGGTGTTGCTTTTTCTCTAGGACCATGTTGCTTCTTAGCTATCAGAAGAAAGGACCAAAATGGATCAATATTTTACTCATCAGGCTAAGATAAGTGGGTGTTTCTGAGCTTCCTGTTTTAAGATGCAATACAATTTTAAAATGTTTTTCTATTACTGGCACTACAGCACAGACAAAAGGAGTGGTGTATATTGTTCTGTCTTAATCTTACTAATAGCACAAAAGCTGAGAATTCTTGAATTTTAGAGAAGTGAATGTATTTTACAATTCTAAAAAAGTTTTAAAAGACTAGAAACAGCTTTGGTTCTGTGGAAAAGTATATGCAAAATGCTTCTTGCAGTAGCACAAGTGATGAAAGTCAAGCTCCCTTCTGAATGGTGAAAGAATAGAACTAAAAAAAAAAAAAAAAAGTGAAGTTCATACAGTAACTTAGGGGATAGCCATCCCTGAGACTAGGACAACCATCATGTATTTTGTGAAAGAGGAGGTACCTTGCTGTCTAAATTATAAATTCTTTCACTTGCTTTCATTTCCAGCCAAATAAATAACATCTGTGCCCCTTAGCTTATGCCATGCTCATGGCCTACAGGGTGGTAGAAAAAGCACCAAGTAAAGAAAATGAAAAAGTTAATATTTTTGTGGTCACACCCTTTCCAGTTTCTCTTCTTGCTCCACATCACTTCCCTTGCACCGCCAAGGAGAAAGCAGAAAATGTGCTGTATGGCATTTGGTTTTAATTGTCTCCAAGGCAATTTCCTAATAGGATGAATTTTTGTTTCCTTGCTTCAGAACTTTCCATGGTTAAGTCTTCAACTATAATCAAAAACTCTGTTTTTTCCTAAGCTCCTGTTGGCACTTGAGATCAGCCAGCAGTGGTTCACTGACACAGATTTCAGCAGTATTTTAAGTGGCAGTGTTGTAACTGAATGCTGGTTCCTTTAAAATCACTCTTGACTCATGAAGGTCTAATTCCAGAGAACTTTGTCAGCAGCTCCTATGTGTCTTTTACTTTTGTGAGTTTTGCTGCTTCTTCAAAAAAAAAAAAAGATATATTTTTCTGTAATGGAAGTAACCTGTTCTGAAGTGTGTGATGACTTATTTATGACAGTATGCGTGAGGCTATATAATAAATGCTTTTAAAAATAAGCTATAGCCTTGCTTATATTGTGAAATCTTTTATACAACTAGTCTATAGTTTCAGGAACAAGTAGGAAGTGAAGCACCTTACAATCACACCGATTCTATTTAATTCTATTTAATATCTATCTTTAGTACAGCTGTTCAGAGTTAAGGATTTTTGCTGCTGCATTTCACTAAGGTTTGAAGACACAAGATGGTGGCTTTTAGGATCTTTAATTAAATTGCAAGGATGGCCTTCAAATGTATGGAGAGAAGGTTGGGCTTCTGCCTCCCCTAGCAAGTCAGTGGGAGTTCGGTGCCGTTTGGGATCTCCCCTGCAGAGCTTTTGACATTTTGCAGTGATTTTTTCCATAGCAGCAGGTGGGTGCAAATTAGGGTGAGGAGGAAAAAAAAAGATGAGTCTGAATCTGTGAGGATTGGTCTCTGTTTTATCAGACTGAGATTTAAGATCAGAGTGCCAGGTGTAAGATGGGTATAGGTTCTGCTGCTAACAGAAATGAGTGACATTAGTTTAAATGAGTATTGATCAGGTAATTTATGAAGTGATCCTTGGTATTAAAGTCTTAGAAGAGCCCTTCAGTACTGTTAATGAAAAATCAGGTATGTTTTTGTGCTGTATTTATCTACTGGTAAGGTAGTCTGTCTGGCCCGCTATGTGTTTGAAGTATTCATTCAGCATCTTGGTTTGGGGAAGGCTGGTAGCTTGGGTTCTTATGTTGTTAAGATGGTACTGGTAATAACAATGCACTTCAACAGGGAACAGAATAAATTGACCTTTTCCTGAAGTTCTCAGAACTGGCTGTTCAGTTCTGCATTAGTCCTCAAAACCAGATGGTCTTCACGACTGTTGCTTCAGCTTGCAGAACAAAGTTAATTGTATGGAAAACTTTTCAGAATAGAAACAAAATGTTTGTAAGAAGTTGAGCTGTGTCCAGGTAATTTGACTGTGGGTATAGACTGGTCACTTTTGGCTCCTAGGCTTTTTGAAAAATGCTCCCAAGATGCCAACTTCAGAAACATTTAGTGTAGGTCTAACATTCTATGATTAAGTCAGGGGTTATACAGATCTGTGGGAGCAGCATTAGGTTAATGTTGAAGAACTCTGAAAACTGTGTGCTTAAGTGTCTTTTTCCAGGTACTTGTCTGTGAAATTCCTGTGTCAGTACCTGTATGCCTGTTGCCTGTACAGGTTGTTGGATGTGGGCTTTATACTGTTGCAGCATCCGATATTCTGACAATGATTTCCTGTGTTGCCTGTGTGATAGTAAGATGTAGTCGAGGTCTTGGTCATCTGGGTGGTGCTTTTGGGCGGGCTTCATCCCAGGACAAGAATACTAGAAAACATATCGTGCATTCCTACTGCCTGACTTTGTTTACAGATTGTCTTTTAACACTGTTGAAGATTTGTGTTGGTTTTTCCCTTATTCTTCTGGAGTGTCTGTTCTAGATTTGCTTTAGACTTAACTTTTTTATTATTATTTTTGGCTTTAATTTTAAGTGATCACAGTAACAAAACTTGCTTGGATGTCCCAAGTGGAACTTTTGTTCTGCACTTTGAGTCAGGGTGATGGGCTGCTGTGCTCCCTGCCTTTTTGTTGTGGTGAAAACTGCAATTCCAAGACCATTTCCCAAGAACTAGTTTTCACTTTACTAGTATTCCTATGGTTTTTGGTGATCTTTCTTATTGACATATACTGCCCGAGACCACAATCTGAATTTCAGGTCCTAAGCAGACACTTGCTTGGGAACTTCTCTGTAATCATACTTCTGTCTCTGGTACCTGTGAGTAGTAGTGAGCTTAAGGCATATAACACCTATGGAGTCCTCCCCCATCAAGCAATCTCTTCTGTCCTGTGTTTTCTTCCTTTTGATTGATGATCTGACTGTTTGTTACAAGAATTGCCTTATAAAAAGTAATCCTTCTGTAATTCACATGTTACTGTTCTGGCCTGCAGATTCTTAGAGTGTTGCATTTTCTCATGTTGCATTTGTAGTGATTAATGTTCACTCCTGCAGTCCTGTTGGTGCAATGTATCAGTGAAGTATTTCAGGTTCAAGAACAATCTGTGTTGACGACACAGCAGTTTTACTGGCTTGATAAAACTGCTACAGCTTAAGTCTTCCAATAAAACTGCATTACAATTCTGTGTCAGAAGTAACATTTCTAAGAACCTTACTTACAGTGGGAGAAGTTTGTAGATGAGGTTGAAGTGGCAACACAAATTACAGCTGTTACCAAACACAGAGTTCTAATACTTTCATGTTGAGCAGCAGTTATTTTGGTTTGGTTTCTTCCAGCATCATGACTGAAACAACCTCAAGTTATAATTTTGAAGGTGTGACTCTTATACTTTGAGGTGTTTTTAAAACCTTTCACTGCTCTCTAGCCTCGTTACTCTGACTGAAGTTTTTAGTCCTGATGCTGAGAAAATGTCGTAACTGGCAATGGTGGATAGCATTTGCTCTTTTGGCTGAATGCTTTTGCCAGTGTTGATTTATTTGGATCGTATCTGTGAGGAAAACTGCTTTTGAGGATCTTTGGAGATCTTTTGCAATAGTTCACATTTTGAAGAGCTAACACAGAATACCTAGTCAGAGGAAAACTCAAAATGTTATGTGGGAGCTTAGCAAAAGTAGTTTCCTATCGCCACCAATATTTTGATGCTAAAACAGTTCCTTTTTTTTGTTTGTGTTTGCATAGAAACTGTGCGAGGGAATTCTAAACATCCTTGAAAAAGACACAAAAACTTCATGTCAAGTTGCCTGCTTGGAGGCCCTCCGGATTCTCTCCAGGGACAAGAAGGTTTTAGTGCCTGTAACCACGAAGAGGAACATGCAGATCCTTATGAGGCTAGCAAAGCTAGACACTGTAGAAGATCCTTTGGAGAGAGTGTCTGAATTTCCTGTTATAGTAGAAGCTTTAAAATGCCTCTGTAACATAATTTTTAATAGTGCTGTTGCACAGAAGCTCGGTTTGGAACTAAATCTTGCAGCTCTGCTCTGTAATCTTCTGGAAAAATGCAAGGACCAACAGTTTGCTGATGCCATTAAATGCTTTGATTTGCGTCTCCTCTTCCTCTTGTCGCTTCTGCACACGGATATTAGATCGCAGTTGCGTCAGGAACTACAAGGGGTGCAAGTTTTGACTCGGGCTTTGGAAAGTTCCCTGAGTGTGAGATGGACGGGAGAATATAAAGCAGCAGAAGATCGTGACAGGCCTCCTCTATCTTTGCAAGAGACAGATTGTGCCATTGAGGCACTTAAGGCTCTTTTTAATGTAACACTTGACAGTTGGAATGTGCACAGCGAGGTAAGGCTTAGCTGAAGTGTTTTCTAAATTGGTTTTGTTTAACCTACAAGAGCCAGAACCAGCAGGTAGATACACAAGAGGCAGTGTTTGTCCAAGACCCGGAGAAAGGATTTTAATACCTGTGCTACTGTAATTTTGGTGGAATATGATAGCATTTTTCAAAGTAGGAGCTAAGGTAGACTCGACATTTTGCATCATAATTTCTCTATATGCAAGATCAGTCTGAGAAAAGTTGTCTGAATTCCAATTGCGTTGTGTTGATGAGCTTGGGTTTTCAAGAGGTGTTGAGTCTATAATGCTTATTGCTTTGAATACCAATATAATATTTTTTGTTCTTGTTACAAGTTAGGCAAAAAAAAAAAACTCTACATTTTCCGTGTAATGGGAGAATAGCTTGGATTATACAATGCAAGTTAGAACTGGATTTTTTTCAAAGATAACAAATATGACTAATTTTCAAAGATAACAAATATAAGACTATTTCATAAGTGTCTTAGATTTCCAAAATATTATAAATGCTGTTTGCTAACAAATAACTGTCTAGGAAAAACTTTTTCATGTAAGTGTATCAGATGGCTGTATCTCTGGAGATAGTGGCCTACATAGCGTGGTAATAATAGGGTAATAATAGAAACTTGAGAAAAATCACCCATAGTCAAGCATGTAACACAGCTGTACCAATCTTTGCTAGTTCAGAGTTTTAGAAGTATTATTGTGATTAAGTTCTTCCATGTGGTGGAAATAATGGCATCTGTTAAGTTGGAAAATGAAGCTGTATTACATATTCAGTTCTTGAGAAGTAAGCCCTTGAAGTCTGTATCTTGAAGTTGGTATACTCTTACAAAATACTGGAAACTTGAGAGATTAAAAGCCCAGTTTACTGCAGAAAGGTGGGTGGGAGGTGGCACACAGTTGTGGTATTACCTGATAAGCTTTCATTTGGTCGCTGTCTGAAATGAGGGAGATTTTGTCCCACAAAATATTTCCTCCCTAAAGAGTCCAAGCATGCAGCTGTCACAAAAATTTCCTTCAGATTGGAGGAAATTCTGAGTAACCTTTTTTTTTTCTTTGATTAGAGTTTGAGAGATTCTGGGGTGGAAGAAGCTTTTGTGTTTCAAAATAAAGCTTATATAGTATCTTGATCAAAAGTTCCTGAAAACAAGGAAACTTTAAAGGGCTCTTAATAGGTTAGCCAGTTATGTTAGGTGATGTTCTGCTTAACAAGTATCCCTGTGGGAATATTAATGATCTATAAGAAAACAGCATGTTAATTAAGTGGGCTGAATATGCAGAACTTGAAGAGATTAGAAACAGTAGACAGGATGGAAAAGAGGAGGAGAGCAGAGAGGTTAGGCATGTGGGTAGAAAAATGAGATCAATCTGAAGTGGGAGAGAATTATTTGAAACACTGGTATTTAATGACTGGTGATGGTTTTGCAGTAGCAAAGCCAGACAAGAGCCGCAGGTGGTACAGCTGGCAGATTTGGATGCTGATGTTACAAAAGATGCACTGGGTGCTTTGTGCTAGGTCAAACACAGCAGAACATATGATGAATGCCAAGAAAAGCTAATGAAAAAGGACGAGGACAATGATACGCACAGTTAAACGATTGCAGTTACTGGTGTACTTTGTGTGGCTGCTGTCTGGTGGGAGATTGGAAGGGGGAATTGCTTGGAGAGCGCCAAAGTAGGGCAAATAAGGCTGCTGAGACTAGAGAAGTTAATAACAAAATGGAGAAAAGGTATCAGGGGAACAGAATCAAGAATCAAGTGAATTAGAAAAAGAAATAGACTGGGTTGGGGAATGAAACTGTTGGCAGCAAAAGGTGAAAATGAGAAGGAGGCAAATTAAATGAAAAACATATGTAATCTAGATGCATGAAGAGGTGTCTGGGTGTAAATACAGGAAGGAAGATAGTAATGCTATATTAGGAACTGTGGTATGGAATTGAGCAAATGCTTGTAATGGGGTTTTCTCGTAGTAAAGGCTCATTAACTGTAAAAAAAGTCCCCAGTGGCTTTTACAAGGCCTAGTTAAAGGGACAGCATGTGACACATTGCATTTATCATTCAGTAAACTCTAAGGTGCAGTCCTTTTATTGATAGGGATGGATGTTATGATCTAATAGGTATTTTCCATCTTTAATTTTTATTATTCTAGTGACCTGAAACCCCCACTTGCAATCTTCAAAATGAAAAAATATCTTCATAATTTATATTTATATAGAATGAATCTCATCAATTTCGTTACATGGCTGCCATCCTTCGACACTGCTTATTAACCATGGGCCCTACTGAAGACAAAACTGAAGAGTTGCACAGGTTGGTAGAATTATAGAACCAATCTATTTTAAAAGGTTATTTATTATTAAAAAAAAAATAGAATAAAGTACTTAGGCTAAAATCTGAAGTAGAAATTTGAGAAACCATGAAAAGTATTCATTTTGATTACAATATTTTTAATCTTTTTGATTAAAGCTGTTTGCCTGAAGTACTGTTGAATCACATCTACTATTCCAGAGAGAAAGTGGCTGACAAGATTGCTAGTTTGGATCAATAATAATGTAGCTGACCTTTCTGAAATCTTTTTGTGTGTGTGTGTGTGTAACTGAGGATGAAAATACAGACGGAAGATCTAGGGCTAATGCAAACTGAAGTGGAATGCAACTTCTGTTGTTTTGTACAGAAGCTGATGGAAAAAACTGCATTTTGAGATTTTTTTTGTATGTAACTTTTTCAATTCTGCTGGATTGGGATGGAAGTAAAAAGTTGGTATTTTATCTCCCATAGTTCCAGCCTGATTTATTAAAAGTACAAATAGGTTTTTTTCCTCAAAGGTGAATCATCTTGCAATATTAGGTGCATGGGTTTTTGCCTCATTCCTGCACCTCAATTGTTTGTTATGTATTTGCAGCCAATAATCCATCAAAATTTAGAATATTTTTAGTGAGGTGGTCATTCTCTGTTCAGTGTTGGTTTTCTTTCCCCATAACATCCTTATTTATATCCAAGTAGGTCTGCCATTCACAGGGCCTGACAGTACAGTAGCTTCAAACACTATCCCATGTTATCTCTTGGCAATGAAACTCAGTGTTGCCATTTTCTTCTTTAGAGATGTCTGTCTAAATGTAGGATCTTTTGAAGATCTTCTGCACAAGGAGTCTCCAGGAAGAAGTATATAGCTTTTCACACACAGCAATCTTGAAAGTGTTAAATGAACTTAATTAAAATCTTGGAAAGCTCTTAGAGATCAACAGTCTTAGTAGGTGAACACTAAAATCCTACATCAGAGCCCTTCTCAGTTGGTAGAAACTAGTTTGGAATAATTTTGGCTACCACTGCAGTAGTTCCCATGACTAAATTTAATGCTGAGTGTGTCCTGAAAGGCAGTCAGTGTTTTCCCTTTGCTGCTCACAGTAGGTTTTTTTCATTCCCATCCTCATTTAAGGAAGGGACTGGTGGGCATAAGTTCCCTGCTTGTGGGAAAATTGAGCAGATTTGCATAAAATCAACAACTACAGGAAGATAAGAGATCAGCCTTCAGCACTTAAGCTTGTACATATCAAGACTGCCTGATGTTCTGGTGAATTGTTACATCCTTTCCTCCATCACTCCGACTGACATTGTATCGGTCTTTCTGTTAGGCTGGGAAAACAACCTTCTCCCTCTATTAGTAACTAGTTTGTTTAGCTCAAGTTGATAGAAGAAAGAATGCAAGTATAGTATTGCTGCATGTAGTATTCAATCTTGGTTTATGTCATACTTGGGTTTTGGGGCTTTCTAACATGCTAGAAGAGCACCACACAGGTTTGGACTTTTGTGATTCAAATATTTCAGCCTGTTTGAAGAACCAGAGTTTTGTCTTTGAATGCTACCGGATGCAGTAAAAGCAGAATAATTTTAATATGCTTTTCCAGCAAGACTATTCATCACAAGGTAGCTCTGGAATAGAGAAAGTATAGTCAGAAGTAATGCCCCTGCAAATCCTTAGAGGCTTTGAATCCTTAGAGGGTTCCAGGCCTGGATCCGAGGGCCCTGCTCCAGTCGCCCAATAGATTTGGTCAAGCAAAACTTTCATTCCTGATGGAGCTTCAATAATGAATGAGTAAACTTGTGTTAACAGTCTGCAGCTAACACAGCATAGCTAAAAACAATAATAATAAAAAAAAAAGGCTGTGTTGTTGTTTGGGCTGTTCTGCATGTTAGACTCTGACTGTGCAGTTATTATTGCTGGAGATGAGGTGTGAGTCAGAGAGCAGAGTTCAACTTCCCTCTCTGCTTTCCACCTGGAGCCTATCAATAAGGCAATTATGAAAATAATGTTAAGAACAAAATGAAATGAAGGGTTTGGGCAGCCTGTTAAAGCACATTGTATGAACGCTTGTGCTCTGAATGTGTAAGCTGAGGATTTATTTCATGTGAGCATCAGGTGCTGGATACATGCCCGAAGCTGTGATGTGCTGATTGTCGCTGTGACTTTATTTTGAATAAATAAGCAGAAGTTAGCTATAAAAATATCCTAATTTAGTACCTGGTATTGTTGTCATTATTGTGGTTATGTCATGTCATTACTTAACGATTGAATATGAACAGCTTAAAGCACCACATATTAGAGCGAGTGCCATTTTTGCCCACTAACAAGGTTTTAATCAAGGCATTCAGCAGCTCTAAATAGGCCTTTGCTTCTGAATTTGCATATCAGGAGGGGGCTGGGAGCATGAGTGGGTGGATGTCATGTCCCAGTGATTAATGATCTCTAGGAAGCCGAAAAGGGGAGAGTAATATACGCAGTATTTCTACCCCCTGGAGTAGGAATGCAAACACTATTGTCTGGATCTGTGCATAGTCAGTGACTTCCTGGTAGCTGGAGAATTTCATACACTCCTCTACCACAAATAAAACTGTCAGTGGAGTGACAAAGATCAGAAAGCCGGGCTTCATTTATTGAAAAGAATAGCTCAGACACAGTGATCCAGAAAATTAATTTTGTAGGTGTTTGGGAACTTGGTTGTTTAATAAGAAACTGGTAAAAAGAGAACTTTTGATGAAAGGCCTGAAGCCACCAAATATTTGTTGAATTTCACTGTGTTGTTTCTGACTGATCCTGAATTATTGGAGAGGAATAACTTCCGTGATATAAAAGATGTATCTTAAACAGGAATTAGAAACAGAACAAAGGGAACAAGCTTTCCAAGAAGTAGAAGTTGTCTGAATTTCAATTACTAAAAGAGCAAAAGGGAGATGGCACAACACGGAACAGTCAGCCAGTCTCATCAGACCAAAACCAGCACATTTGTTACAAATCCTGTTATGTTTTGATTGCCATGATTTGCTTTTTCTTTTACTAATTCTTTGTTAGAATTTTAGTAATAACATAAAAAACTGAAGGCAGCTTCTAAGCAGATATTATTAGAAAGTGTTAAATGAAGTTGTTTGAAAATTTTTCTCTATTCTTGGCACACTTCACCAATCCTTGAAACATTCACGCTCATAGTTCTGTTGATAGCTTTGTGATCTGCATATATAAGCCTCAATAGTTCTGTAGTATTTCTAAATATGTCCATTTATATGTTTAGTTGGGCATCAGCAAGTAAAATCTGATTTTTGCAGCACCTGTGTAATTTAGTCCCTCATTCAGGAAGAGTGTGAACACAAGTCTGTATAATGAGAAGAGGATAGATAGGAACCTCGAGGGATGTGTACCATAGAAGAGACCCTTGCAAAGTAAGTTCCATCTTCCTCCATAAAAGAGGAGGAAGGGACTTTAAAGCACCTAATGTATATTTGGGAAGCACTCCTCTGTGCTTGGTAGAAAGCAAAGACCACCAGTTTCTGAAAGGTGGCATTTGGTAAATAAATCTGAATCTTCTCTTAAAAGCCACCTGTATTTCCTATACACTGCAAGCTCAGTAAAAATAAATATATTTCAGGGGACCACGTCCCACTGTTACAGGAGGAGGAAATGCTTTCTGTGGTGTAGTTTGTCACGTTAATGCTGGTAATATGGATGTGTTGTAAAATGGTTTTTTTAAGTTTCAAGGAGGGAAAAACTCAGACCACCGCAAATCAATGTGAGAGTTCCCCCTGCTGTCCTGCAAAATCAGCTGCTGTAACACACTGCTGGAGGCTGTGCCTTATCTACGGGATGGGATACTGTGGGGGCTAGAAGTAATAATGCACTGCTGCAGTAGAGCTTCTGGAGCTTTTGTCTTTCTTTTTCCTTGTTTGTTCTGAGAGCCAGCCCTCGGGCGATAACGCACGTCACCCTCTTTCAAACCCCGAGCGTAGGAATAAAGCCTTGTTTGAGTTGCAGGTCCTCTTTTTGGTCGCAGTTGTACAAACAGTTTATGGTGAGTTGTACTCTGTTTTTAATTCTTTCTTCCAAATGAATAATGAATTTTTAAAATCTGTTTCAGCAATGCAGTCAACCTCTTAAGCAATGTGCCCGTTTCTTGCTTGGATGTTCTTATTAGTCCATCATCCCAAGAGGAAACAGATATAAAATACAATGGTATGAATATGGGAGCGATTCAAGTTTTACTGGATTTCATGGAGAAGAGAATAGACAAGGTATGGGCTGTAGAGATCCTCTACAAAGGGGGCCTCTTTCATTAAAGCAAAATTGTGCATCTGTAGAGCTTCTTAGAAACCTTTTGGGTGGTATTTAGCACAAATATGGATGTCCTTGCATCTCAGTTGTGAAACACCTCAAATTCATGTGACTATCTGAAGCATACTTGCTTGTGTGTATGAGGATGAACATTTGGCTCTTTGTTTATGTAAAGGTCATGTTTTGGCTGTCAGAAAGGACTTCACTGAAGAGTTCGTAGTATTTCAAAAGACAGTTTTGCTCTTAAAAATGTTTTATTTGTATTTGATTATATTTTAGGGAAGCAGCTATAGAGAAGGTCTGACTCCAGTTCTCAGTTTATTAACTGAATGCTGCCGAACTCATAGGAATATCAGGAAGTTTATCAAAGCTCAGGTAAGTAAAATATCCATCAAAATTTGAAAATTAAGCTAATGATAAAGTTGTTGAGGTTTGTACATCCCTGCAATTCCCGTGCTTTAAAAGTATGAATGGTTTCATATTAAATTACCCAAAGTAAGGTCTCTGTGGTATTTTTTTCTGTTAGATTTCTGACAACTATAGAAATATTTTTTTGGTCATGTAAACAAATAGATATTATGGCCTAAGTTCCACAAAAATGTTTTGTAGAGCTGTTAAATAATAACATTAAGAGTATTATAAGGCCTTATTAATGGGGGTCACCATGGAGGTGAGGTTTGTCCCCTTACAGGCAGCACATCACAAAAATTTTCAGTGCAGTTAATAAAACTTGGCAAAGCTGTGTGGTAGCCAGTGAAGGTACAGCTGGTTTGGTGGATTCTGCTTGACCTTTAGTTTAACCTCAGCAGGAAGAAGTCATTGGGATTGAAACTTGTGTGTCAGCTGTTCTGTCAAAGTAAAACTCCGTCCCTGAACAGAGGCACACTTCATCACTTGGTCTCTCAAAAGAGTTGTTTAATCCAGTACAGGTTGCACACAGGCTTTTTACAGGAAAAAATATTTCCATGCCATGGTTAAAGATCTAAAGGATCTCTGTGGCTTGGTGGTTGGGTGTGGTGTTTTCTGTTTCAGCTAAGAAATGCTCTTTTTCATCAGCTGCAGTGATTTTTCAGGTTGCATCTTAGATGCTGCTCCCAGATCAAAGCTGTGCCTGAATTCATAAATGGAGTTCATACTGGAAAAGAGCATATTTTGCATATATTGCCTGCCTTTTTCCTTTATACCAGAGGAGTGTTCTTGAGGAATTTAAGAAACTCATTCTTGGTGTTTATTGTTTTTGTTCACAGCAGATTTCCTAAGCTAATCGTCTGATCTGTTAAGTTCAAGGAGGGGGAAAAAAAAAAAGTTGCAGAGACAAATGTTCAGAAGTTAGAAAATGAAGTTGTCTGCCTTATGACATCTCAGTGTCTAGATGTCAGAATGTAATTGCATGCTGTCTCTTACCACAGGACCACTGCCTCATATAGTGCACAGAATGGATGGATGCTGCTAACGGCATGACCGGATGCTTGATATTTTGAATTACCCTCATTGTTAAGTGTTGGCCTTAGGCTTTATTTATTGTGCACTATTCAAATTCTCATCTGAAGACAGAATGATTAATTTCCTCATGGCCTGTCCTATGGCACTCATCGCTGTATTAGTATTAGAATATTCTACAAACATTAATTCATTCTTACAACACTCTGTGAAATGGCAGTCATGGTACTATCCCCATTGGGGAAAGTAAGCAGGGACAAAGTAAATTGTTTCTGCTAATTGTTTGAATTCTTAGTTTGAAGATGACGAGGTCTGGTTTTTTCAAAGTAGTCAATACTGTAGCACTGATTTGGTTTAAGTATTGGTTCTCAGCGAGTCCAGTTTCAGTAGTAATCGTGCACTAATTTTGCACAGAACGTACCATTTTTACCTTGGACACCTAGAAGACAAAGGATTTCAATTTCTTATGACAATTAGTGACATCTTTGGTTTCATTCCCCAACAAGACATTGAAGATCCATAATTCCTACAGAAGTCTTCAGGCAATTAAATATTTCATAATCCAGGCAAGATTTCTTTGCAGATATCATCCCCTGTGAGTGTGGAAAAATGAACGTAGGGTTTGAGTCTGAATGCATATGCACAAGGAAGAGGACATTAGATTGCAAACCCAGACATATTTCAGGCACCTCTTGCCTTTCTTGGGTGCTGAAAATGATAGTAAGGACGTTTAAGGAGGAAAATAATGTGTTTGAGGAAAGCTAAATAGTGTTTTCTCCAAAATATTTTTGAGACATAGCTTAAGCTTTTAAAAGAGTTTGAGTTATTCTTTTGATTGTTTGTTTTTTGTTTTTTTTTTTTTTTTAATTCTGGGAAGTGGCATTTTCATTATACATGTAGAGCCAATTTTTGAAACACATGATAGTAAACCTTGCAATATGACTTATTTTCCTGCTTTTTCATTATAAGTCTATTCATTGATCTGTAGAAATTGACATCCTGTTAATAGAGTAAGTTTCCTTAAGCTGGTATTTTTAGTGCTTTTGCAGATATTTGAGCAAAACAGAAGAAACAAAGAACATAAGGTTACTGCTGCCTGTTGGCCAACTATTTTGGGACACTCATTTGTGCTCTTAAGCTCCTAATAGTTGTCTTTTTTTTTTTTTTTTTTTTTAAACTCTACATTTGAGACTGAGCCCTCTTCTGCCCGGGATGGCAGACCAGGAGGCCTGAACATGTTAAGAAGCAAGAGGCGTTACTAGTGCAAGTAAACATAGCCGGGTTGATTTTATTCCTTTTTTTTTTTTGAAGGAGCAGAACTTAGACTATTTTCTTGTCCTGTTGACTGTGTTTCTGCATGGATTGGATAGGTATTACCATGCATTCTATGCTGGTTTTCTCTTTTTTTTTTTTTTTTTTTTGGTGCTGATAGGTATTGCCACCATTAAGAGATGTATCAAATCGTCCAGAAGTTGGCACAACGGTGAGAAACAAGCTTGTGCGCCTTATGACACATGTTGACCTCGGAGTAAAGCAAATTGCAGCAGAATTTCTTTTTGTTCTTTGTAAAGAGAGAGGTAAAAATTGCTTTTTCTTTAAAAAAACCAACTTTTCTATAAGGTTTTGCTCTAATGAATATATTTACCTCCTGCTGTAATTCTCAGTTCTTTTAACATTGTGCTGTTTTCTGTTTTGTAACCGATTATAACTGAATAATTTTCTGTATCACTCTGCAGTTGACAGCCTGTTAAAATATACAGGCTATGGTAACGCAGCAGGATTGCTGGCAGCGAGGGGCCTGTTAGCAGGAGGAAGAGGAGATCATTGGTACTCAGATGATGAAGATACAGATACAGAAGAATACAAATCTGCAAAGCCAAAGTATGGTATTTTTTTTTTTTTTTAGTTCTACCTATCCTGTTGTAATTTGGACATTTTGAGGTTTTTTGGTTTTGCTTCACCTTTTTCAGGGAGGCCACTTTTGGAATTACATGTGCTTATGTTAACTACTGTCTGCTATTGACTTTGTGGTCTAATTATTGAGAAACCAGCCTCTTAATAGTGACCATCATATGGTCAGATGGCTCCAGGGGAGAAAAACAAACAGGCTTGAGTCTGAATAACTTTTTAGCTGTGATTAACTCTACTTGAAATTCAAGTCTAAAAAGAGATTTTTGAGCAAATTTTAGAAAAAATTATGTAGTGACAAATCTAGAAAGGATGACTTTTGCCCCAGAATTTCTAGAAACTCACATAAAATTGCCAAACTACTAGTGTTTGTGGGGTATATATCTGTAGCAGAGAAAGGAAAGGTGTCAAATACAGCTTTAAAGTTTTAAGTGGAACTTGGTAAAAAAGGAACAAACCAGTAGGCCTGGTTTCAGTCAATCAGATTGCCTTGTACTAAAATTTACCCTGAAGAATTGAGTGGGTCACATAGGTAAATATGGAAGGAGCAAAATAACTTCTGTAGAAGTCATGCAGCAGTAATCTGATCTATTTGTTTGAAGGACTCAATGATCATATAGAAGCTCTGTCTGATTTTTCGTAAGTGTAATTAATTTGGTGTTAGAGTTTTCAGTTTGTCATGTTACTTCTACGTTTTGATGCCGTTTTAAGTACATTCTGAAACTGTTAATAGTAGGCATCTAAAGATTGTTATTTTTCCACTTTATTCCATTTTCCTTGACTTACACAGACATGAGTAGGTAGTTGACAGGGGTTGTGGCTTATTGAAAGATTGTTTTTAAGGAAGACGAATGAAAGACAGGAATGAGAAGTTACAGGAGTTGTATTGCTTCTATGCTAAGAAATTAACTCTAAACCAGGAGTTTTCTTTTTATTTCTGCAGTTCAGGATTTGGTTTTTCTTGCTTTTCTTCAAAAGCTTTTCTTTCAAAAGCCTAGTATCCAATTATATACGTATAACTATAACATCTATTTAGTTAAAAGCTGATCCTTAAATGAAACATTCAAGACAACTGTCAGTTCATTTATGTATCTGATTTTCTGTACTGATGTTAAATGTTTGTGATTAAAAAGGGTTATTTGCCCTGCGAGTGTTCTTTAAAACTACTTTGCTTTTTTTACCATTTCTTTATTGTCATTCACTTGTTTTAACAGTGAAAATAAAACTGGCATTGTAAATTCTCAATGTAACCTTTATTTGATTTGAGCAAAAATTGTCATGGGAGGGAAATAGTAAACTAATTCAGTGGTTCTTCACAAATAGGAGAATGTAACTGGAACTCATCTATATTTTTTAAACTAGGCCTATACAGAATTAGTTTCAAACATGCACCTGTCATTCTGTTTCTCATCTATGTCATTATTACTAATGAGATTGTCATTAATACCATCATTATCCTCCTGCTTTCAAACTGCTTCTGTATGGATTAGAGCGTAATAAGTGCTAGGGGACTGTGTAGTTCTTGTAGGTAACAAGAAATTAGTAGTGAATCAACAAGATGATACTGTCACGATTCATGTGAAAAGGCTACAAAAAAAGGTATAAATATGAAGCTTGGCTATTTATGGTAAAAACTTTCCCGTGCAGTTTGGACAGGTTTCTGTTGGTGCTTTCTGTTAGGGTGTTCCTCTTTCCTACTATCAAGAAGACAGAAAATGTACTTATTTCTAGGGAAATGTAAACTGTGTTCTTTTCCCACCTCCAGCATTAACCTTATCACTGGTCACTTAGAAGAACCAATGCCCAATCCAATGGATGAAATGACAGAAGAACAAAAAGAATATGAAGCTATGAAGCTTGTCAACATGTTTGATAAACTTTCCAGGTATTTTATAGCTGCTTTTGAGGGCGGTTGCTCATATCATGGCTCTCTACTAAGGTCTAGTGTCTCAAATTAGTGCTGTAATCAATTTCTTTGCAGGATTAGGACCACTTTAACTGCAGAGAAAAAAGTTTAGCACTTCAAAGAAAAGTGATATGTAACAGGACTTGAGAAGAAACCTCTTATAGTGAGGACTGAACAGAATCAGGAAGATCTCGTGGTGAGGGGACTTGCCTCCTAAATGGAGAGGCTGATAATAATGAAGAGAATTTCTCAATCGAAGCCCAAGGCACGTGTACTCATTTTCCCCAATTTAATGAGTAGCATCTCATGGTAACTACTTATGTCTGCTGCTTATGTGAAGAACAAATACAGTATGAAAACAGTTGTCACCAGAAACAATAAATTTTATAGTGGAGCAGCTAAAATGGAATTTACAATGAAGAATTATTGTGGATTTATTAGAATAAGTGTGGACTGGCTTACAAATGAGTCTTCATAATTTGTTTCAAATGATGGATTTTTAAACACTATAAAAGAAAATGGCATTTAATGTGATATAAAGGTGTACATGATAGAGAAAGTTCATCTTTATTTTATAATTTTCTACATACAAAAAGGGAACAGACCTGTGCTGTTAGCTGTAGCTTTTTTCTCATTGACTCAATACGTCTAGAATTTTCTAGGGGTTTTTTTTTTCCCTCCATACTTATAGCTGTTTTGGAGTAATGGCTTATAGTTTTTCTGTGTGAGCAAAGTTTTACATTCTTGAGGAACACTTAATGTAATACTATTTACCATTGAACTGAGCTGTAGGAATTTAGGTAAGTGTATAAATGGTTATTCTTCAAACACGGGGAAATTCAGCAGCTAGAAATGCGTGTGTTTTGTGTAAGTCAAGTTCAAGTAACAAGATCTACTGAGAGAAGTTGGCAACTGTGTATTTTTTCTATCTCCATTAAAGATTAAGAATACAGCAAAAGATACAGGAGGATCTGGATTTGATCTTATCTGACAAAGACTGAATTATAAGCAGGAGCAAAAGCAAGGAAGGATCTCAGAACAACTGATCTGAAGCTGTCAGTGAAGTAACCGGATCCTTTTTTCACATTATTTCCATGGAAAGCAAGTGTAGTATGTTACAGTCTTTTTAATGAAGAAGAAAATGCAATGCACATGTAACCTTAATTGAACTGCCACGTGAGATGGCACGATTGCTACATAAGCTAGAGAATTGAGATGCTGAGCGTTAGGGGTACCCAATAAAGTGACTAAATGGTCTGCAACTATTAAAAAAGGAAGATTGAGACTGGAGGTAAACTAAGGCTGAAGACAAGTCAGTTGCTATCAGTAAAGCAGTTGCACAAAAAGTCCAAATGGTGTTACTGTAGCATAAGAGCCTTTTCAGTTTGGAGGCTTGGAGACACCTGCTGTGTTGCCTGCTTAAAAACCAACAATAACTAAGCAGCTGGTGCCCTGTGTCACTACTGATCCTCTTGGCCAGTGGCATTACTTCCACTTTGGGCTCTCTGTGTCAGTTACATCCACCTGCAGCTTCTTCCATAGCACTTGGGCTGCAAACTCTTCAGGACTGGGACTCTTTGTTATAAGGTGCTTGTTTGGTTTTAGTATAGTGGTTACTGTGGGACAGTGCTGATGTAGCCCTTTGGTGCCCTTTAGGTGCTGTGAGAATAGGAATAAAATCACTTGACTGTTCTCACTCTTTTTGTTTTACTGGAAACTGCTGGGGAGGGGGGAAATGCCAGCAGGAAGGAAAAAGAAAGTAAGACTTGGTTTTGGGAGGCTGAGGGATGTTTTTAATGACTGTAATTGAGTGCAATTGTGGGTTTTGCAGATGATGAATAAAATGGGAAGCTGTCAGTCTTGTATATGAGAAGAGTTAGTAACATGCTGATAGTAGTGGTAGTCCCTCCATGGTTTTGGAATTGAACACTTCTGCCTCCAGCTTGACCCCTTCAATGCTGGGAGTTTTCAGAGAGTGAAATCTACCAGTGGAAAGCACTTTTTTCCTTGGTTTGCAGCCTAGAAAATTAAAATGGAGGTTCCTTTGATAGGAGTTTTCAGTTGATTCTGGATTTTTAATCTTGCTCTGAGGCTGGCTGCTGGTGGCAGGTTTCCTACTTCTGCTGGTCTTTGCTGTCACCACAGGAGGGGACCTATACTGTGAACTGAGCAGTTTCAGCCTGGCACAGTGCTTTGTCTATAAGAGAGGAGGAGGTTGGCTAGGGAACCAACAGCTCCTTCTAATCTTGAGTATGTTTGTGTAACTATCTACGTGACCTGAACAAGAGTGAACTTGTGTGATGTACAGCAAAACTGGTTTGCTCAGTACACTTGCATGGTCCCAGTAATGGAAGCTAAGCTTTAAAGAGCTAACGTGCTTTTACTGGAGAAAGGTGCGAAAACCGACAACAAAACAAAACAGTTTGAAGGACCAACAATCTCGCTTCCCTTCCTGGCTGATGAGGATGATCAGGCCAGTCTGTCACTGAGGTGTTCTAGACTTGGCTTTGGCTCTGTAGTGTTTTTGAAGAGTTACCTGATGATGGGTTGAACTCAGAAAACAACTTTGCGAAACAAACTACTTCACTGAAAAGGTAGAGCCTGCGCTGATGGCTGCTAACTGTTTATGCTGTACTTTTTGTACACGTGTCTTGAAACTGTTCAGTACTGCAGTGGCTATTTCTCCCTTGTTCAATAAGGTTCCAGTGATTTTTTGCTTTCAAAGCTTCTTTATTTTCAGCATTGACACTGAAGAATTGAAACTACTTTGAGGTGATGTAAAAACGATCCATGCTTTTGGTCATTTCAGTTCTTCCTTCCAGAGTGCTTCGCTTCACTTTGCTTTGCTTGGTGGTGTTTAGGCCTGTTCAAGGGGTAACTGACCATCAATGAGGCTAAATTAAAATTAAACACCCACTTTTGTTTTATCAAAATGTATGGAGGAAAGTGGAATATTGTTTCTGAACCCATTGCCCCTGCACCAATATTTTAGCATATGCTTGGGTTCTGTAAAAACTTTAGAGAAATTAATATTTTGTACAAATTTGGCTGGATTAGATGACTTATAAAAGCCATTATATATAAATTATAAGCATAAATGAAGATGAAAAATCTTGATTACTGCCACTCTTGGGAGATGGAGATGTTCCTTAGGTAGTATGCTGGGTGCCTGAACTTGGCCCTGAAGTAACTCTCTGGGCTTTGTCTGCAGTAAGGGATGATACCATCTTTTGATTCACTGACAGTTGTTTGGCGACTGCAAATCAGTGTCCTCTGTATGTGATGCACATCTTTGCAAAACTCCACAGATCTGCAAAAAGGTCTAACTCGACCTCCTATTTCTGCAAAATATAAAGCTAGCCACCTTAAATCAGTATTGTATGATATTGTCTGTTTATATCCTAGATTATTGGAAATAGTCTGTGCTAATTAAAATGTCTGGAAAAAATGCTAACATTTTTTTCTATTATAAATGGTAGGTAGAATTGTATATTAATTGACTAATTTGAAATGTCAGGATGCTTTTTCCAAGCCAACCATGTATTAATAGCAAGAATCCTTTTGCTGATGAAATGGTCTCCAATTATCACAGCGTGGGTTTTGTTGTACATTGAACAGAAGTCAACAAAACCAGTATGTAAGAGAACCTGTCTAAATAAGCAACCATACTCATTAAAACCACAAAATTGATCATAGGATGAATGAAAGAGGCAACGTTACATAGCTGCTTTTTTTTTTTTGGTACCCTTTCTAATCATAGAACAAAATAATGCTACATGAAAGGATCGGAACTATTATGTAGTACTCAATTATAGGGAGGTGAATAGGTCCCTAACATGCCATTTTATCAAAGGAGCAGACTGGTGTTTACATGATGGCTGTTTCATTACAGACACTGTCATTAATTCCATGTGTCAATACTGCCCTATAGCACACACAGCAGACAAGAAAGAGTTACCCTTCAAAGCAAGGGAGTGAATTTTTATTTTTTTTTTGAGTCGTTATCAAGCTAAATGGCAAGCAGGAAGCTAGAACTTGTATAGATGTATTGGAAGGGACTCTTGGGAGATCTGGAAGTGGAAGAAGAGAATGCATTTTACCAACTGTTTAATTATGGTGTGTTTCTAAGTACACTTGAATAGAATGTTTTGTTTGTATTAGAAAAAGGAACGTTAGGGAAGGTGTATTTGAGTATATGGGGCATCACATCAGGATGTTGAAATGTGTATAAAGACACAGGTTGTGTGCTTGTATAGCTTCATGGATATGGAATTATTCCCACTGCTCCCTACTGGGATGAAGCGACCTGTCTTCTGCCCTATAGATGTACCCTAAACATCCAGTTTCTGGATAGTGAGCTGTGTTCTGAGGCTCTATGTGCCAGTTTCTGGTGCTTCCCTTGCCACCTTGTATCTCAGGTAAACAGCAAGTGCATTCTCAGCTAGTCGATGTTGTCGAACCTCAGCAGCTGGTGCTAAATGGGCAAATTGCAGAGGCTGGCAGAGCTGAGACTGGTCATACCAGGTAAGGATCAGCTCTGTGGGCTCTGAAGTTCTCTGAGTGGTGCCTCCTGCAGCTCTACACAAAACTCTGTTATTTAGCAGATATTTGTTCCAAACTTCTGAGGTCATCTTTGTAGGCAGCCCAGATCTTTTTATCTGTTGGTCTTCCTCTGTATTTTTTCTCTTTTGACAAACAGGAATAAGCTTGTGTGGTGGTTCAGAGCTTGCAGTCAGGTGTTCACCAGTGAAAAGATGCCATGTTTTACACCATTTTAGGACTAGATTATAGTCAGGAAAAAAAATAGGCTGATCCTTGCTTCTCCTCCTCCTCCTTTTGGTGGCCTAGGGTGTTTCTGTCTTGATACAGTTCAGTTTTACTGGGTAGCATTTGTTTGAGGAAGGCTGTGTGAGTTCAACCTCCTAACACAAAGAGAACAGCAGACTTGTAGCAACAGTTTTTACCACCCTGCAAAAGGACTTGCGGAGCAGGAACCTAATGCCGGAACAGAAAGGTAACTAATAAACATCCTTGTTATTCTATGAAATGTGATCTCAGCCTAGCTCGTAGTTAGAGCCTAGAGAGGAGCAAATGCATTGGGCACAAAGCTCAAATGCAGTACTGACCACACAGTTGATAGTGGTGCACTTTGAAATTAGTACAGCAAGCTGAGAAACAGGCTTTGAGCATCACAGAAGATGTGACTCAGATTTCTGCATTACATTGTCATGCAAAACTAGGTGCATTTATCCCCAAAAGACCCCCCCCCCCCCCCAAAACCACAGACCAAGACTTGTGCTTGTGGATGTGTCTTGTCTGTGACATCTGGTGTTCAGTGTCTCCACAGATGACTCAGCAGTAGAGTAGTTTCTGTCAAGTTCTGCAGTATGTGTAGCAGGATGTAAAAGCAGAGCACAAAAGGGACATGGCAGAGGAAGAGCTGTGTCTCTGTAACTGACAATGATGAGATGGGACTTCTTGCCAGTATTTACAGTTGTCCTAGAAGTATCATCATGTGAGGAGAGGGAGGTCCCCACATAAGAGGACTTTTTCTCACGTTTCTCTTGCCTTTTTCTTCAACTGCTTCATTATCCTTGCCATTATAACTTATTTATTGCCAATAAGTTACTAGTAAATGATGTGATTCTGTGACTTGTGGCTGCAGTGTTAAATGTTGTGACGTAGAGTATGTATCATCTTTTTTTAAAACAAAAGTGTAGTATCCTCACAGTTTAGAGGGCAAGTAAAGGTGATTTCATTCTTTGTGGTTATGTTTTTATTTCTAGGACTTAAAATGAACAAAGTGTTACTCTTCAGGTTATTCTTCCTCAAAAATAAGTGTAATACATCACTGCTGAGGCTTGAACTTGAGTTCAATGGCAATGAAGAATTGTTGCAAGATTGATCACAGATTTCAAAGGACCCTTGTTTTGCATTGTGGTGTTTAAAAGCCAAAAAGGCCTTAGATGCGTAGGGATTTCTCCTAGGAAAAAAAGTCTTTGCTGTTAGATGCAACTCCAAAGGACTCTGACTTTGCCTTTAGAGGACCCCTACAGCAGGCAGGCAGGGTTCTGGTCCTGTTTGGATGCTAGATCTGCAATCTTAATTTTTTGAGCCCTTTCAAATCTGATTTTGAGTATTCTTTTGATCTTTTATTGCACACGTCTCCAGTAGATACTTGAAAACTTAGAAGTGCTCTCATTTGGGCAGAATCTGCGTGCTCTAGATCTCACTGCCTGAAGGAAGAGGATGTCCTCTCAGTCCTCAAGTATGTCAGGCTATTTCCAGGCTATTTCAAGATAGACCCTACTCTTACACACACAGGATAAGTCCAGCCTGTGCTCTTTGAGTATGGTCATTACAAACCTCCATCCCCCAGCTTCCCACCCAGACCTGGTTAGCCAAACCACAGCAGGTTTCTCCAGGTCCAGTTTCTTACGTTTTGAAGTGCCACAGGCAGTGGGATTTGTGAGCTTATCACCATAGTATCTGATTGCCACATCTGCACAAATAGGTGCATTTCTCTTGCTGGGTCCTACTCTTCCCGAGCACGTAATTCAGATGTTGCCTTTCTTGCTGTTGCAATGGTTGTGTTCAGGTTAGATCACCAACTCTGGACAAGCAATTTTTATCCCTTATTTTAAGCCAAGGTGGTAGTGCAGACCAGGCCAAGAGCTGGTGAAATGCCTTTTCTTCCCCACTGAGTGATGGAGTTTTGTTTTCTGTGGCTCAGAAGGGTGGTACATGTGTGTTAAATTGGCAGTTTTACTGGGCTGCCTTTCAAGCAAGGGGTATATTGACATCAAGCTTCTCCTCCTTTATTTAAGGTGACTCCTGAATATTTAGAGGTACTTTTTTTTCCCCCCCCCCCCCCTTTTTTTTTTTTAGCAGAAAATCAAAATGTTATCTTTGCCCTTACAGCTTTTGCCATAATCCATGTATAAATGAGGTGATAAAAAGTAAGGATTAAATAAATCTTTGCTAATACTTTTTGATTGGCTTAATCAATAATTAATCATCTCTTAGATGAGGCTGTGGCTTGTGGAGTAGATATAATTGGATTAGCTGCTGAGAGGCCTTTGGAGCTTTGAAGAGATTAAAATGGCTGTCAATCCTGTAATTAAACAGCCACAAACAAAAGCAATAGTGTTAGAATCAGTCAGCTTTTTTTAAATGAATCAACAAGTACTTACCCACCCCTTGTAGTGGTGTAGGCAGAGTCTGTTCCTGTAACTGAGTTATTTCCTTCATTATGAATATCTATCAAATCATTGGTTTAATTACCTGGGTGCATATTGCCCAGAATGGCAGGTGAAATTTTAGGGAGAAATGGCCATCAGAGAACTCTTAGCAGAAAAGCTAGTTTGTGTATCCAGAACAGTGAACCTGGTCCTTATCTTGAGCCCATTAGGCACTGACTTTTCATGCTGTCTTTAATTGGCTAAGTAGGTTTGGCCTACATGAATGAAGTCTTTATCTGTCCTGCTCTTCTCCTCCCACCTATTTTGGAAGGATTTTTTTGTTCCTCTTTCTTCCAAACAGAGAGCTTTAGCAGAAATAACTTCCTTTTAAAGGCTCATTATGTACTAAAGCACATACTGTATGTGACTGTATTATACACATGTGAATTGATATGTGTGCCTAGGCTGATACACATTCTTTTTTAAAATCTCTTCCAGGGATGAGCTTATAAAACCAATGGGAGTGCGGCCGGACGGCACAATGGCTCCTTTGGAAGAAGCTGTCGGCCAGTACCATACCAACAAGCAAGACAGTTCAGATTCAGACTAAAGCATCACCTGCTTCACTCTCAATTCACTAATCCACACTTTTCCTTAGAGCCACAGCATCTTTTATCTAAGCATTTTATCCTCCCAGTAGTCTGTGTCACTTTAACTGTTCTATTCTTGGGATATTTAAATGATGGGTCCAGTGGTGTAATGTTGGAATTTTTATTATGTCTGTTTAAAGACCATATCAATTTACTCATTTACTATCTCTAGTAACTTAAAACTAAATGTATTTCAAAGGGATAAAAAGAGAAAGCCTACAATATAAAATAAAACCCACACACTTTACTTTTTCCAGAATCCTGTCTTCTGATCTCTGTAGCTTTTCCCATTCTTTTTTTTTTTTTTTTTTTTTAATTGTCTTGCCAGTCTCTCCCTTTATATAATTGTAATTAAAGCAGCACGTTTGCTTAACGGCATTCGGAGCAGAGAGTATTTAAACTTAGAAGTCTGACTGATCTTGGGAAGCTCCTTTAACTGGCATTCAGCAGTGATTTCAGAGTTACCCTTTTCAAAACGTCACAGTATCACACAGGGTGTCAGGGGTTGGAAGGGACCTTGGAGATCTTTGAGTCCAACCCCCAGATAGAAATCCAACATCACTGGATTTCTTACTGCCACACAATTTTAGTGGTTAAGCTGCTGCTTAAGATTTTACCACTGTGTCAGTCACTGCTGCTAAAATTACCTTTAAATTGGGAACAAGGTGATGTATGTTGTATGTCTTCCATCCCCTCCCCTGTTAAGACTACACAAATATTCCCCCTCCCCCCCAAATCTTTGATTAAAAACATCTCTATTCAAAATAGCATTCAAGTATGTACCCTTAAATGTCACCATGAATGGGAGTGGACTAAAGTGAAGTGCACGTGCAAGGGTTTTACTGAACTGGGGCCTACTTTTGGAGATCAAGGGGTGTGCCTCACTTGAAGGGAAGTCAAACTAATCAACAAAGAAATATTTCCTTTTAGGGAGAAATGGGGAAGCAGTGGGATAAATAACGGGGAAGTGGGAGGGAGAAGAAAGTGTCACTTTCAACTCTGTACTCTTCAAAAACAACGATTAAAAGTTTTAGGCGTGCTGCACTGCTGTTGTTGCCTCTTTGCCTGCCTGGTTTCTTTCTCTGGGTGTTTTTCCCAGCATGAATTCCATGAGAAATAATCCATGTCCTAGTTTGTAATTCCTGGTTGGTTGGTTTTTTTTGTTTTGGGGTTTTTTCTGCTCAGAAGCATCCACATGACATTCTGCTGAACCTTTCAGAAGTTGGTGAAGGTTCTCCAGTTTGTTTCCTGCGACTTGACACTGCTTCCCTGAACTAAGGAAATTGATGTACCTTGTAAAGGGAGAGCTTGGTAAGAAATCATGCTGTGGTTTCACACGGGAGGAGCTTTCACAGATCTCCTTAGTCTTCCAAAAGTACTAAAAAGTAAATAATGCACTGGTGTCCTCTTTGTCCTCCCAAAGGACACTGCCCAGCCATATCAGTAAGCCCCCCCATTTTTTTTTTTTCTTCCTTAAAAAAAACCCCAAACAACAACTTGGGGAAATTAGGGACATGAACTGTATACATTTATGTATGCTGGGACCTGTCTGAGTGTTAAAAGCATGGATGTTTTGGGTTGTGTCTTGACTGGGGCTACGCTGTCTGCTGTATCCACGTGGAGCATCTATGAAGCCAGCTACTGTTCCCACACAGCAATAGCTGAAGCAAAACCCATCAATACCTTGATGATACAGTAAATGTACCTAGTATGTGTCAATCCAGACGGGGGTTGGAGGAGTCGTCTGGCAATGAGAAATATGACCAACTGCATCTAAGGCAGGTCTCAAAAACTTAATTCTGGGTTTAGCATCATCCACTGACTACTCTGAGCCCAGCACAGGCAAGTATTAAGTGCATGGCAGGCACAAAGAATTTATGAGCCTTCCCTAAGGAGCAAAGCTTAACAAGCTCTGTTTATGAGGAACTGAGTCCTGTCTTGGTATCAGCTGAGGCTTTTTCTTGGGTCTGGAGGAGCAGCTATTTCAGTAATAGGCCCCTATATAGGTTGCTATAGAGGGATGAGTACAGAGCATGAATAAAAGCAAAATCTCAATTTGTTGCTTTACAAGCTGTAGAATATGCTCCCACAATTAGCTGGCTAAAGAGATTAATAAAAATTAACGGCCCCAGGGACCTCTTTACAAATGGTATAGCATCAGGCTTTTGTGGTCTGGCTCCTGCCAGTTGCAATGGGGCAACAATAGTTGCAATAAACAGTTCTGTTTGGTTTATCCTGGAACATACATTCTTGTAGTAGGTTCTGCAGACACGAGATGCTGCTTGAATTAAAAAAAGAAGAAAAAATAAGACCACGAGTAGAAGGTTCTATGTGAATGCTTTAACTTGAGTGATTTTCATAATCAGGTTTCCTGTAGTGCAGGTTGATCTAGTTAAATTAATAACTTCCACTAATGCAGTGTCTCAAAGCATCTCTTGTTCCAAGATGATGGTTTGTGGAAGGCGTGCTGTGAGATTTTTGGCTTCTCTTTGAAATGTGACATGTCCATCCTTAGCTGCACCGGCTGGAGATCAGGGAAAATCTTGGGACCAAGTTCCCAGGAGTCCAACACAAGAGTGTGTCTGCTTCCTTGGGTGCTGTATGTTCTCTGCAAAGTGACCGTGCATCTGTTAAGATTTCTCTTGGATGGCTGTCTGAGGAAAAGTGAGTATTTGGTGGCTTAAAAGCAAATGAACAAAACAAAAAAAAACCCACTTCCCCTTTCATAGTAAACAAAGAATTGTTGAAATCCTAATGAAATTATGATTTGCTCACGAGTGTTTTTCAAAGGTGAACCTCCAAAATTGCAGGTGTGGGCAACTGAACCTTATTTAAACCAGCAAACTGGGCATTGAGCCTGACCGGTTTGGGGAAGGCTCTCTCCTTCTTCCCCAGCAGAGCACAGAGGTGCTGCATCTACATTTGAGCAACTGTCCCGAGTTGCGGTGGGATGTGACCATGAGAATCTGCTGCAACGTGCAACATTTGAATACCCGGTAGTCTCAAGCCTGAAGAGTGATGAAAGGTTTGCTTCCTCTGCCAGCAGTACTTCTGATGGAGTCGTCTGTGCACGTAGTTGACTAACACCCTTCATTCCACATGGTATGAGCTATTCTTTATTACATGAAATCATGATATTTGATTATATAAATACATGCTTTCATTTTTCCTCCAAAACACTTGAGCATAGTTGACTAAGAAAGTAATCAGAAAAAGGTACTCTTCTGAGGAAAATATCGATCGATTTTTCTGGGGGTGACTCTAAGGGTGTTATCCAGAGACCTGTACCTTTCATTCCCAAACAGCCTTTCACAGTCATTCCCAAATACAAAAACTTGTATTTCAATCTTTATTTTGGCATCCACAGTCAAAAGTAACGCAGTTCTCACTAAAGCTTGTCAATGATTTGGAAGCTTTGCTTTTCTTTGTTTCCTATTAGAGTTATGAAACAAAAGATGATGGGAAATAGCTGCAATTTGTCAGAATTCTTTGTTCTTTTGCAAAATAATGCAGATGTATTTGTTTAAATGTTCATGAAAACTTCCTGGCAGGTATTCTTGAATGCTAATTGAAACTTTATGTGCCCCAAAAGTGGTTTTCAGGAAAAAGGGACATATACGATCTGTAAAAATGTTGTTGTGAGAAAATTACCAGAACTGTAAAGAAATTTGCTGAAGAGGAAAACCACATTAGCTTCCAAGTTTTGAACGTACAACATTGCTGTATATTTCTGTGGCCAAAGGAGATTTTTGCCCTATAACTGGAGTTTTTCCAAGTACCTGAAAGTCTGCAATGCCTTTAAAAAAACAAATAAAAAAAAAAAAACCAAATTAAAAA